>PVIW01008659.1:0-58714 GCA_004026585.1 Noctilio leporinus | reverse complement strand
TATCTGCTTCACAAGCTTGGTATCATCAATACAATCAAATGCTGCCAATAAAACCAAGTGGGAGTATTGGCCATTAGCCACTTTTTCAACATAAGTCTTCATTGTTTTCACAATCACTTTCCTGTCCTTGGGTGTGCCATGCCACAGGCAGTGCATGGCCACTCTGGCGCCATCATGTGTGTGAGCCAGGTACACCACCACTTCACATATGGCTTCGATCATTTCTGATCTTAGCTTCGGGGGTGCATGGGTAAAAAAGTCCAAGAATACTTTATGCACCAAAGAGTGCTTAATCACAGCTTCCTTTTGGGCCATTGGAGTTAGAATCTGTTTCATTTCATCCATGATAAGCTCTCGTTTTTCTGGCTGTACCTCTAATACTTTGTCTAGAGTTGGATGATCTGCAGACTTATAAAGCTGAAATGTGTTCCCATAGAGTTCCTCCGTCAACATGTTCCTCTGCTCCAAAATGGCGTTGTCATTGTATGCATACTCCACAATGGCCGAGGCTTCCAAGTGTCAGGAGCATCTTCCTCACATGGCCTTTAAAACTTCTTATTATCTCTGCAACCTGTGGTTTACTCCCATACATGAGAAATTTTTTAACAACATTTCTGGAGTAGTTAGCTTTTCTTAATTCAACCAAATCATCTCTCAGTTCTTCAAAAGCCTGTTTTCTCTGTTCTTCATTGCCATACTGAATGTAACACTGGATCACACGAGTTGAATCATGTGCAAATGCAATAGTTTTAATTTTTCCTTGAATCAGCTTCTGCAAATCACTTATCAACTTCATTCTTTTTTCTTTATCACAGTCTTTTCTTCTTATGATCTCCCAAATCTTCTTTGCCCGAACAACAATGTCATAGTTGGTTCTATCACTGAGTTGTCTACTCTGCTTCAGTTCTTTCTTCTTCTTTTTGAAATCATCCCATTTGGGTTTCTTGGCTACTGATTCACCAGTTTTACTGTCTGGCTGGAATTTTCTCTTCTTGTTGAATTTATTTGCTTGCTGGAATTTGTTCTTTGGTATTTTATCTCCTTGCTGCTTATTCTTGAACTACTTCACACCTTTTTTCCCTGGTTTTATAGCACTTTTCTGAAAGTTCTTAGATGTGATCTTAGGCCCACCTTCCTTAACAACTTTTCTTGGGAATGTCTTTGAAGAATCTGAATCATTATTTTTATAGAATCTGTTTTTCTCTTGGGATGTCTTTGTACCTTTTCCTGTGAATTTTTTTTTTTGGGTTTGACTTCCATCATAGCAACTCGCACACGTGTGGCTCAGGCAGAAATAGCTTCCGACTCCCTTTTTTTTAAAAAAAAGATTTTATTTCATTATTTTTAGAAAGAGGGGAAGGGAAAGAGGCAGAGAGAGAGAGAGAGAGAGATCAATGTATGGTTGCTTTTCACCTGCCTCCAGCCACAGACCTGACTGGAGACCTGGTTTGCAACCTTGTTATGTACCCTGGATGGGGAATCGAACCTGCGACCTTTGGGTTTGCAGTCGGTGCCTATCTACTGAGCCACCAGCCAGGGTACCTGAGATATTTTGAATGTACTATTATCATAAAAGGAATAAAGTACCTTTTGAAACTCAAATATTATCTCTTGCAGTATCCACTGTGAACTATAACTACTATTTGTATACAAATTAGGGACAGACTAAAAGACAAAAGAATCAAGAAAACACTTAACAGAATGTTGTTTTTCCCTGGAGTGTAATTAAGTCTGTTTATTTAGTTTTAGAGAGAAGGGCAGGGAAGGCGGAAGAAAGGGAGAGAAACATCAATGTATGGTTGCCTTTCACCTGCTCCAGCTATGGACCTTGTTGGAGACCTGGCTTGCAACCTGGTTATGTGCCCTGCCTGGGGAATCCAACCAGCGACCTTTGAGTTTGCAGGCCAGTGCCAATCCACTGAGCCACCAGCTAGGGCCAACTGTTTAAATTAAAACAAAGAAACAAACACCTAAAACAATCTGAACATAGTGATTTTCTAAAAATATTCAAATTTTGTGAAACACAAATTTCCAAAATTTAGTTGTATCTGCTATGAAAGAGTAGATTTTCTAATACTTGACTCTCTAGTAATGATAAACACAAAATAATAGCAATAAAGAAATGTCAACAAAAGAGAGCAAAAATAAAGTGTCTAGGCCTTGACCATGAGAGGCTATAAAAAAAAACTGAGTAATATTGGGTAGGATACAGGACTACTGGAATTTATAGGGACATTACCCAGTCCCTAAGAGTAGATTTGTGGGCCTAAGTCATTTTTAGGTTCACACATACTTTTAAAATCTCCTGCTATCATTCAATCTTCTCTTTCAATGAATTAGGGAATGCTTATCTAACTTGTGGGATACTTTTGGCTTTAACAAGATTGAGTAAGTCCACTATATTAATGCTCGATCATTTAAGCATTCCTTTGTGTTCTTCCTTTGCATATGCTTCCAAATGATTTTTATTTTGTGTATTAAATAAGGATTTATATTCTAACTGCTTTCACATATATTTGAAATGACTTATAAAATAATTTAATATAATGTGAAAATTGCAGTGTCAAGGATTAAAAAAAAAAAAGACTCCATCTAGAGGTAGTTGAGGAAATAATCTAATTTTGGAAACTGGGTGAATTTGAATATAAATTCCCTGACAGCCAGGCTAAAGATGACATTTTTTAAATGTCTGATCAAAAGAAAACAGACATCTTTACACACACACACACATACACATACTCTCTTGCTTGCCTTAAACTAAAACCTCCATCATGTGGATCTTTGTATAAGAGACTGTGAAAACAACTGTAGACAACTACTTCAACTACAATTTGACAAAATCTACTTAATACTATATGAAGATGCTTTTACATTGCTTCTGTAAATAGCTATTAATAGTAAAACTAGATGTATTAGTAGAGTAGAAATATCACTAGTATAAGGGTCAGAAGGGTTGATTCAAAGCCCTTGTACACCAATGACTAGTCACATAATTTTTGGCAGGTCACTTAACTGTTTTCTGGTCTATAAACCAAGGATAACAATATACAGTATGCCTTACCTGACAGCCAGATGGTTGAAAGATCAAATGACAATATTGTATATGGAAGGGTTTAAGTGTTATACTAATGGAAACTATCACTAGTACCATCACTACTATCATCATTATAAGGGTTAAAAATCAGAATAAAAATATGGAGACAGACACACCAGTTTCCCTGAAAGTCATCAGTAGTGTTTTGCCTCTCAGCTCAACAATTCATTTTACCATGTAGTGGTCAGAACTATCTTTATAATAAACCTCAATTCATTCATTTGCCTAAATCTTTCCCACCCTCCATTAACTTCAGGATAAAATTAAAATCAAGGGCAGCTTCATGGGTATGAGCCCTGTGCAGGCACACTGGGGTCCACACTTAGAAGGGCTCTGTGCTTGATTTAATGCTCTTACTGAATTATGAACAGAGGACCCACATTGTCATTTTGCATGGGCCCCACAAATTATGTACAGCTATACTTTGTTTTGTTGCATTTTGCTTTACTGTACTTCACAGGTGTTGCTTTACAAAACAAACAAACAAACAAATTGAAGGCAAGACCTTCCATCAGCTAAAAGATTACAACTCGCTTTATTGTGAGATTTGCTTTGTTGCGGTGGTCTGGAACTGAACCCACAATATTGCTGAGGTATACCTGTACCTGGTCCGGATCAAATCCCTTGAAATGAGATCCCAAAGTCCTTAAGAAAATGGCTCATACTTCTATCACCAGCTATTTTAAGGTTCAGTCATAATAAATGTTGGCTCCCCAAATGTCCCATGCCCTTCCAGGCTCCTTCATCTGTGCTCAGAGTCTGCTTGACCTTCTTTCTGTATATTACAATAACATGAGTGCAAAGCCAATGGATCTCCTTTAAAATCTACAAAGACAATCTTACTTCCTGTTGTATCTTGCAATGACATTTGTGGCAGGTGGAGAAACACAAAGCTCTGATAACCCATGAATGAAATGGTATCTAATTGCATTAAAAAAAAAAAAACTACTATTAGCGGGGAGGGAGAGGTAGAGGCAAAGAAGGGGAGCAGCTTAGACAAGAACCTAGTATAAAGGAACCATGGACATGGACAACAGGTGGGATTGACTTTGGGGGGAATGGGTGGGTGGGTTGGGGGACAGAGGGGAGCAAAAAGGGGATGGATGTAATACAACAACAATAAAATTAAAAAAAAACTACTATTAAATGAAGATAAATAAAAGTACAAGGCATAAGGTAAAGAGTTGGCATGTTGTTGCTTTTATTGCCTCAATCTCACATTGAAAAAAGTGTTCTGAGTAGCACTGGTCGAAGAATAAGAACTATTGTCATGGTTCTCAGAGATCCAGCCCTTAGAGATTCTGATTTAATTGGTCTGAGATGGTGCCCAGGCATCAGTATTTTTTAAAAGTTCCCCAGGTGATTCTAATTGTATCCAGGACTGAGAACCACTGAGTTATAAGAACTTTAAAGAGCAATAAGTTAAATGAGATGTAGCAGCTCAAGGTGTTGAGATATAAATAAGCCAACTAATTACCAGAGCAGGACTTCTGGGGAAGTCTATTAAACAGAAAATATAAATAAATACATAATAGACCAACACTTAAAGCAATTCAAATGTAAAAGATTAGGTATATCTGAGCATGCATTGTGTTTGTGACTTATCTTGAATATTTCTGAGTTTCTGAACAGACTGAAGGATGTTCAGATATGTTGACAGGTGAGCAATGGAGAAACAACCATTTCAACACCTGAGATTATAGACAATTATGTAATTATGGACATGTTATGTTTTGACACAGAAAACACAATTTCTACATTCTTTCTCAATGATATTTTTATCTCAACAATTCTTTACTTGATTGATAAAAGTCCACATTTCCTTTGAGCAAAAAGTGAAATGTTCGCCTACAAAATAACCATTAGAACTGCAGCACCATGGGCAAAAATCATTGGTAATCTCAGAAAATATCTGGGAAGAATTCTTCAAGATAAAAACATTAGCTAACCAAGTAGATGAAATAATGAAGTTATTATAAGTGAAGGAATATTGCTCACAGTCAATTTAGAGCAAATGACTCATTAAATGTGTGCTGGTGCTAAGTAATTGAGGACAGAGGGGTTAACCAGTTTCAGCCCGTTGGCTTTCCATTGTTGCTGGAAGGTGCTCAAAAGAGAAAATGAAGGTTTACAGGAGAAGACCATGCTGTCATGGAAAGAATAAAGGCTTTGAAATGAGCAAGGTCTGAGTTTGAATTCTGACCTACTCACTTATAGCCTACCCATGAAGTCATGAGCAAGTTACTTAAACCCTGTCAGTTTTTCTCACCTGAAAAAGGGATTAATTGATAAAGCATTACTGATTCTTGAAGGTGGATGACAGATACACAGAGGCACATCATATCATTATTTTCTCTACTACTATGTATGCTTAATATTTTTCATAATAAACAAGTTAAAAAGAATATGTATCTTTCTGGGTTAGGGTAAATATTAGAAAGAAATGTGAAGAGCCCAACCCATTGTAGACAAATAAACTAGTACTTTTGTTCCCCTAATACAGCTTTCATTGTCTTGCTTCTTCACTGTCATCCTTGCTGGGCACACTTGAACTGCAATGCCACTTCACTATTGTTCCATTGATGCAATCTACAGCAAAGTCAGGTGTGCGTCAGTATTTAGATCTTTGGCACTTGGCTCACAGACTCTTTCTCCACAGCAAATCCTACCTAAATTATTCTGCATGACTTCAGTAGCTCTTCTTTCTCTCACCACTACACACTGGTAGTTTGTCATCACCTGGATGACAAATAAATGCTTATTTCACCTCTGAAATGTTTTTTAAAATTACATTCAAGTGTAGTTGGTATATAGTATTTATTCATTTCCAGTGCACAACATAGTGATTTGACATTTAAATACCTTACAATGTGATCACCATGATAAGTCCAGTAACTATTACTGTGCAAAGTTATTATGATATTAGTGATTATATTCACTGTGCTGTACACTACATCCTCTCATCAGGAGAATGCAGATCAAAACTACAATGAGCAATCCCCTAACATCTGTCAGAATGGCTATCATTAAAAAGTTAGCAAACAAGTGCTGGTGAGGATGTGGATAAAAGGGAACCCTACTGCACTGTTGGGAATGCAGACTGTGCAGCCACTGTGAAAAATAACATGGAGTTACTCCAAAACATTAAAAACAGAACTGCCATACAACCTAGCAATTCCACCCCTGAAATCTTAAACTCAGAATCTCCCTCTGTTGACAAAGTCTCAGGACCTTCCACCCTCATGTACACTCATTCTCCATAATATTTATTATTTAATTGTACAGAGGATTTTCATTTCTTATTAAAACCATATATGTTACCAGCCTACTTAGAACTGCATTGCTCTTGAAATCTCTAAGTACAATGTCCTATTTTGTGATCACAATCACACAGCCATTAAGCCTTCTCTCATTCCCAGTAAACTTGCTCTTCACCTTTATTTAAGCCATCAGTTAGTTGATTCCTGGCCTCCCTTCCTTTACTACATAGTATGGCCTCATGGCTTACCACTTAAACTATGTAATCACTAGCCCTGTCAATTTCCTTCGATTCTGCTCCCTTAACTCCCAAGAACACCCCTATTTCTGAACCAATACTACAAAGTGCCAACTCTGCTGTTATGCTGGGGTGACTGCAGGATACTAAAAGAGATTATACAACAACAAAGTGGAAACAATACAAATTCATAATCTCCAGTGTCAGCCAAGCCCTCAGCATCATCCATGAGCCATGTGTGTTTGTATTTGTTTAGCGTTTCTTCCTGTGCTACACAGCTAATATTCCAAATCAACCACCTTCCCAAAGTCCCATTACTATAGATTCTCCCAGCCAAACAGAACCTTTAGATAAGCTAACTTTAATCTTCCTCTCCATAAACAAGATGTTTATTTTTTTGAAGGTATATTCGCTTTTTTGAATGTTTTCTTTTACAAAGATCAGATATCAACTTCAAAAGAGGGGAGCTTAATTTTGTGCTCTGAATGCTGTGTCATCTACTCTTGGATTGTGGTGATCTGCATGTCTGTGGCAGCGAGTGAAAGCACCAGACATCACACTGTACAGAAATGCCTTTTTCATGTGGCCAGCTGACATAAGAAGAGCCAACAGAATACACCTCAGATGTACCTAGAGACTAATTAGACTTCTCATTTTTCACTGACATGCTAATGTCAGATAAACATTGGGTAGAACAATGTCTATAGACTTTCATATGCAGTCTTTTCAGAAAAAAAATTCTTAAAATCAGTTTTGTGGCTTTCATGTTAATAGAAGTGGAGGAAAGGTTATAATAGAGTGGAGGAGAATAAGATTTATAAAGAGATTCTTTGGAAAATGCTGTTGCCATAATGTGAGACACCTGCCAAGGATGTGCATGTACATGTGCATGGAGATGTGACATCCCTCAATTCAAACTTAGTGAATGAACTCCCATCAGACTACTCATAGCAAGAATGTGTTCCCTGAAGTTAGGGGACACAGTAGAGGGATACGTGACTCTTGTCTGCAGAAGCTAAAATCGCCTGGGCTGGCTGGTAGCATAGAGATGGCTCATACTCAAGAGTTTTTCAGGGTAAAATCCACATGAGCATTTTCCATGGACTAGAAGTGAGCCCTTTGCAAGAGAAAGGTGATCTGGAGCCCATATTTAGGCCTTTCCAAAAGAAACAGCTGAGAGAATGCAGGTACACAGACAGAGAACCCTTGTTATAATGTTTGCAGCATGGAGCTGTGAGGTAAATAGGAATAAGGGGCCCTGGCCAGGTGGCTCTGGTGGCTGGACCACTGTCCCATACACCAAAAAGCTGCAGGTTCAATTCCTGGTCAGGGCACATACCTAGGTTTGCATATTAGGTCCCCGGTCGGGGCACATACGGAAGATGGTTGATTGATGTTTCTCTTTCTCTCTTCCTCCCTTCTCTTCTCTCTAAAAACCATAATAATAAATATCTTTGGGTGGGGATTTAAAACAAAATTATGACAAAGGGGAAAAGGCCAGTTGAAGGGAATGCATTCACCCATATCAAGCGGGTTGCAGGAGAGGCTCCCCAAACAGGAGAAGCATCATGCTCCATAAGCATTGCAATAACCCAGTTTGGGAAGCCTAAAATACTTTAATTTCAATTTTAAATCTGGGAGTTTAGATGGCCAGTATTATTAGCATGCTAGGGGCTAGCATTCTAATTTCTTGATTTAGGTTGTGTTTGCAAATTAAAGAGACTTGAGAGATTTCAAAGCCATGGGGATGGCCTCCATTTTCCTCTAGGTGCAGGGCAAGTTAATCCCAGGGAATAAATGGTAATGGAAATAGCAGCAGAAACACACTTGCATTTTGACCATTTCCTATGGGTTTTGTTTGGTCTACACATGGGTTATAAGTTATAATGTGAAAGCAATAACCAAGTTTGTAGTATGTATCCTGACATCTTGATGTACTATTACAAAATGGTGCAATGCACTCTTTGCAGCAATAAGAAAGAATGTTGACCTGACTGTAAGTGAATCTTACAGGCATTCTAGAAAGCTGAATTTGAAGAGTTCATATAATGATGCATAAATTATAAAAAAAGAAAGAGGAATAATTAATTTATTAATTAATTTAAGTAACTGGGTTCACATTCAGATTTCTTTCATTGCCAATCTGTTTGTTATAAATATTTTCTAGTTTCCTTCACACAGTGCAATGAGGATATTGTACTTTTTTTCTTCTTTTATAGACAAAATGGCAATCTTACAGCTAAGTTAACTCAGGCAAGAATAGTGAACTTCTTTCCTTAGTTTAGGCCTCTTAATTACCAAATGTATGGTTTCTCATCAGTGGAGTTCAATGTTTTTACTTGTTCAATCACGATGGAGTACTTCCTTGCTCTGTGCCAAGTTCTGTGCTAGGCAGCAGTGAAAGAGGTGAGTTAGGTAGAAAGCCCTTACTTTTTACATATTCACAGACTAGATCAGAGAAAGATATATAAGAAAGGCAGATATGGCACACTGAGCATTCCTACCCATCTTCCCCTTTCTCTGGCTATAATTCCAAATATTCACAGTTAGAGAATTTCTGGGGGACTGATTCCTGAGAAGAGAATAAGGCTGATGCACACAGTCTGTCTTACCACAAAGGCTTCCAGCATGCTCATTCACTTACAAGAAATCTTGTCACTCTCATGCAATAAACTTAGAAATATCAATGAGATGTCCTTGCAAATGTAACAACCACAAACGTCAATTATCTTGGCCTGTTGTACAACATACTGTGCCAATATTCAGCCATTATAGACTGGAATGGCCATGCTGGTTATTAAAACACTAAAAATACATGTTTTTACCAGTTAGTAAAAACTGTTCTCCTAGCTGCCTTAGACCCTTATCTCATGATTTCCCAGATACACCCATAATCCAGCAACTAGAGGGTAATGTGGTAAAGTACAGGCCTCCTGGATCCTATTCCAGACTATGATTTCATCCACTCTGATTGGTCAGTTCCTATGACTTAGCAGTTGTTAAATATTATAATTTTAAAATCATTTTTAGAGACAGAGGAACATTGATTCGTTGTTCCACTTATTTATGCACTGATTGGTTGATCCTTACATTTGCCCTGAAAGGAAATACAACCCACAACCTTGGCATATCAGGACGATGCTTTAACCAACTAAGCTACACTGCCACCGCTTCATGTGATAAATATTTTAAATATTAACCATGAGTACAAAGAAATGTTAAAATTGGCCAAGGAGACAAGCTCCTAATTTGAATATAAATGTACGGAATGGGAAGAAAGTCCTAAGACATTCATGTATAGGGAGGACTCTTCCCTTTAAAACACTCATTGACCACTTTTAGAAGTGTAAAAGTTCTGTTCAGAGGTATCCAGCCATGTAACATGAAAAATAGAGACATTTATTGAAGATTCAAGGCACAAGAAACACTGTAGATAGGACAATGATGCCTCAGTCCCCTTCTATGTAGGTACCTTGGGACCTCACACAGTTCTCCCAATCACTATCACCTGCCCTGTTGTATTTTCCTGAATCTCATTGGCATCCGAAATCTTTTCCCTTTCAAAGGTGATTTTAGTCTTGGGAAAAGCCAGAAGTCACAGGGTGACAAATGTGGGCTATAAAGGTGCTGAGTCACCTGGGTGATTGGATATTTCACAAAAACTCTGCATTAGACATGATACATGAGCAGGTACATTGTTGTGATAAAATTGCCAATCACTAGTTGCTCATAGCTGCAGCCTTCTGAATCAACTGGATGTTTTCTGCAGAAGAATGTTCAAGCTTAATTCAAAATTTGATGCAATTTGTTGCTGTACTTGCTCAGTCATTTTGAATGCAATGGCCACACAGTACACATGCTCACTCAATGGCGTCCATGGCCCCCACTTACCAGTACAGTGAAGTTCATGCATGTGCAGTCCAGTGCACTCTCCCTGGTTGCTAGGTTACATTGATGTCATGTAAACTGTTCTCATTATAGTAACAATGGCTGGACTTTTCTGGACTATATATATATATATATATATCCCCTTCCCAATAGATAGATAGATACACACACACACACACACACACTCACACTATCCCTGGTTTGGATATCAACTGGCTATATGACTACATGCATATTACATAGCTGGCTTAGGAATGCTCAGTCCTAATAAATAGGATCTAAAAGGTGTATTTCTCAGCCAACATCTACAACTACCCTTCATTTTTAAACCTTTGTCTGGACATCTAATTACGCAATGACATCCTAATATCTCATTAGGCAAAAATGCTAGGAATGTCATGGAACATGAAACATGAAACATGAAACGTGACAGTGCATGAAATTTACTGGGTAAATCATAAGACAAGTCACAATTTTTTTTGTTCTGTAATACTGAAAAGAGTATTTTGGTGAACACACGAAAAAATAAAACAGATGAAACTGCAAGCATGTATTAATTTAGAGAGCTACTACTATCATGTTTGAGTTATTTCTCACCTCATTTTAGACATCCCATGCCTCTGGTTGAAATTGTCAAAAGCAAAAATATAAAGTACATTTACCAAGAGAACAATAAAAGGAAAGGATTAAGGATGAATTCAATAAAAGAATGTGCTCTTTTTAATGCAATTGGTCTGTTATTTGGATACATTGTTTTATTTTTATTTATTTTATTTTTAAAGATTTTATTTATTATTTTCAGAGAGAGGGGAAAGGAGAGAGGCAGACAGGGAGAGAGACATCAATGTGTGCTTGCTTTTCACCTGCCTCCAGCTATGAACCTGTCTAGAGACCTGGCTGGAGACCTGACTTGCAACCTGGTTATATGCCCTGGTTGGGAACTGAACCAATAACCTTTGGGTTCACAGGCTGGCACCTTATCCACTGTGCCACCAGGCAGGGCATGGATACATTGTTTTAAAAATGCACTACAAGTAGCTATCTGGGATGACAATTTAGTGCTTCAGGGTGTGAACACCTGCAGTGCGAAGTCGTGGGCACAATACAAGTTACAGGAGCCTTTGGCATATAAACCCCGGAGACTCCCTCTAGTTTACTGTTGAACTCTGAGGGTGCAATTTGACAAAGTTGGTTTTCCACTCCCCAAACTTTGCAACTGATATGAGTGTTCTAAGTCAGTAAAAATTTCATTTCCCCAACAGTTTTTTTCCTAAATGAAATACACTAAGATGAATTTTTAATAAACACAACTTTTTCTCAGTTAACACTAGAAAAGGTTAGTCTTTCAATAAGTTTATAGCTGGTGCCAATATTGCTTAGTATATTTAATATTAGTATATCTACATTTTGTGGTCATATTTCCAACTAAGAAGCTTTGCTTTATACATTTTCCCACACACTTTGATGAACTTTGCTGCAAATATATATAACATGAACTGCACTTTACCTTAAACTTCTCATAGATCTTGTAAAATATTCCTCTATTTCTAAGCAATATATTAATGGCATGGTAACCATAGCCTGAAAAGATCTATCTCTGAACTTCACCAAGTTTCACAAGGTCCTTGAAAAGGGACCAAAAAGTGTTCAATCATGAATAACTATAAATATGGTAAATAGTAAGGGTAGTATGGGTGTTAATAAATTAAAATAAAATTCTAAAGAAGAACTTGTTCCAGATGGATTATGCTATTCTAATTATGTGTTTATACATAAATATATTGTACTTCCCCAAGAAATCCTTTTATCTGCATGTTTTGTTCCATGTGAGTCTCAATAGCACTATTAAATATAAAAGAATCCCAAGGGGGCATGGAGAGTTTAACATTCAGAATGTGGTTTAAAGTAAATACATCAGGAGAAAAAAAAAGTAGAAAATCTTGTCACCTAAGAGCAACTTAATATAAAGTCACAACCCATTTTTATATTTCACTTCCTTTACTTTTTAAACTACTGGAAGTATACCTGTAAAACAGTCATTACTTGGTTTAAATAGTGATAGCTGAAAGCTATACAAAAAGATCTGGTGGTTTTAATTTTATCCCTCACATCTCCACCTCAGGGACCTGGGGAAATACAGAGAAGAGCGCTGCATATTTATAAGGACTCTGGTACCTTAACAAGCTTCCAAATGCCTTGATTTGTTGCAATCTGCTTGTCAAACTAGTAAAGAAGTAAAATCCACACTCTATCCCCTATTGTACATGCAGATTTTCTAAGTTAATTAAACAAAAACTCAATGATTGCAAGGAAGTGAAGTGATACATTCAGCACATCTTCACCTTTTCCAGAGAACCTGAAAACAATAGTTTCGGTAACTGGGCTTGTATTTCAATTTTTTCATTGACTATGCTATTAAACAAATAGTTAAAATCTGATTACTAAAAATGTTCACTTAAACTTCACCTTTAGCAAATCAACTATTAAAATTATCTCCATTCTAGTCCTTAATTATAGCGATTGTAATGTAATTCTAATCTGGTAGAGGCCTATTTACCTCTCAGATCTAATAGGCTCAACATTAAAAAGTACTGAGACTAAGAAAGCTTGTGACAATTAGGGGAAAAGGAAATTTCAGGATTTTATTCTGGTAGGACAGGAAGAGAAAAAATCCATATCTATGTATCAATGTGTACATCTCTCCCAATATATTTATGATGTAGAATATGGGTGATTTTGGTAACTACTTTACAAGTAAGTCATTGGAAAGGCTAACTCGTTACCTGTCTTCCCTACTGAACATGGTCAAAGGTAATGACAGCGCTACAAGTGTTCCACCCTGGCTGTAAGTAATGAAAAGACACTCTGAGAAGTGCATTCTTCCACTTATTTTCAGTAGCTAACCCCATGATGCTATCAGAGATATAAATAAATATTCACTATCCTTTAAAACCTGCCACAATAAGGAGGAGCAACACCCTCAGTGGTAAAAAATGTTACAACAATTATTCACCTCCAGAACATTACAGAATTACACGTTTTAGAAACAGAACCCTGAGTGGATATTTTCAATAGTAGAGCTCAAAGAAAAAAAAACTATTCAAGTCCTTTTAATATTGATTTCTTATTTTTTCCACCAATTTATAACTTTTTATGCAATCAGTAGCTCTGAAGAAAGAAAGGCTTTAACGTGAAAAATCAGGAAGCAAAGTGTAAAACGAGAGGGAAAAGACAATGCCAGGCCAAAGCTAGAGATTCAACTTCTAGTCCATGCAGTGCCATTAATTGGTTATATTATCTCCTTTGGATTAGTTAATTTCCTTGTGTTTTCTTTTCTCACCTTCAAAACTAGAAAATCAGACTACATAATCAAATTTCAGAATTAAGAGGAAAGTTAAGAGTACATCTTATATTTATTTTGTCTTCTAGATTGGAAAACCAAAGTCCAGAGAGGTGAACTGCTCTGTTTCACAGAATTCCCTCTTCGGTAAGGTGCAATATACAAACATGAATTTCAGGGGCCTGAATGCCTGTCTTCTGCAACTGTCTTCTACACATGTTTTGTTCAGCAAACCAGTGCTGCAGAACCCTTTCTTATCTCAGTGGCTGTGATTATATGGCTGCGACAGTAGAGTGCCACACTGATATACTGCAACTTTCACCCGGGGCAAAGCCAAATAAGAATATGCCTTGGAACTATTTTCCAACATCATGGCTATTTTTAGGCATCCAGACAATGGAATATCATTCAGCAAAAAATGGAAAGGAGCCATTGAACCTTGGAAAGACATGGAGGAACCTTAAATGCATATTACCAAGTGAAAGAAACCAATCTGAAAAGGCTATATACAGTATGAGTCCAACTGTAAGAAAAGGCAAAATTATGAGGACAATAAAAAGGTCAGTGGGTGCTAAAGGTTCTGGGGAGGGAGGGAGGAAGGGAGGAATCAGAGGAGCACAGGAAATGTTTAGAGCAATAAAGACATTCTGTATGATACAATAATCGTGGATATATGTCATTATAAATTTGTCAGAACTCAAAAACTGTATAAAACAAAGAAGGAAGCTTAATGTAAACTGCGGACTATAGTCAATAATAATTTATGAATATTCGTTCATCAGTTGCAAGAAAAGTACCACACTAATACAAAATGTTAATTATAGGAAGAAACAGTGAGGGATGAGGCGGGTACATGGGAACTCTATTATCTCCTCAGATTTTCTGTAAGCCTAATACTTCTCCAAAATATAATGTTTATTAGTAAAAAGGGGGCTAGCTTATTTTTAAAAGTTCTTCTTTTCAAAGAGAATGAGGAATTCAAAAAATAGAAAAGCATCCTATTTTTAGAATGGAATTATCCAACCAGCTAAAGTCATTTCTACAAATCTTTCCCAATTGGGACAATAGCATAGATTAAATTAAAATCTCTGATAAATCGTGTTCAATTTGAGGGGTAGGATACTGATAGGATGGGTAGGGATAGTCCCAAAATCCAGTGGGAAGGCTGGTGGGAGAGTATATAAGGGGATATACTGGATACTCCAAACTCAGCTGGGGTCTTTGAGGTATACAGCTAGAGCTTATTTATCATGGCTGAAGCCACTCTATCCACTCAAGCCTTCCTTCAAGCTATTTCCAGGTTCTTGGTCTCCCCCACCCTCCACATCACTAGTTTTATTTGCTGTGAAAGTTTTAATATTTCATTTGGTTTCAGTTATTACAAGGAAACAGGATGGCCACTTCTACTTCTCGCTGGTAATGATGTCAAGTCCAAGGGTAAATATGTGGAATTATTGCCACAGTGGATGAAGTTTCATAAGGCCCAAGTTTTCATTAAAATGACTAGTGTTAAATTACTTGGGAAATAGGTACTGACTCCTTCAAAAGCTGAAATAACTATTATCCTACCCCCTGGTGGCCTAATTAGTCAGCAGACTTTTAGGGCCATTTTTAAATGTAAAAATTTCCCCTTAAACATAAGCTTACTGGAAAACACCTGTGTATCATTGAGCTGATGGTTAAATATTTCCAAACCTGGTTTACACACACACACACACACACACACACTTTATACAATCTTTCATGTTATTATTGGAAATTGTGTAGAGAGAAAGATCTGGGTTCAAACTCAGCTCTAACATTAAGTGGATACAAGATATTAGGAATTTTTCTGTCTCTAAACCTATACAAAGTGACAAGCTTAAAAAATTAATATATTTAGCCCTGGCTGGTAGCACAGTAGATAAGGCACTGGCCTGTGAACCCAAAGGTCGCTGGTTTGATTCCCCAGCCAGGGCACATAACCAGGTTGCAAGCCAGGTCTCCAACCAGCTCTGTAGCTGGAGGCAGGTGAAGGACAACCATATATTGATGTTTCTCTCCCTTCTCTGCCTCTCTCCCTTCTTCTCTCTTTGGAAATAATAAATAACATCATTTTTTAAAAAAGTAATGTATTTAAAGTGCCAAACACAGTGGATGGCTAATGGTTTAAGAAATGTCAGCTTCATAACAAGCCCTGCCATTCAGATGGTATAATTGTTCTGTTTGCTTCTAAGATGCATAAAGCTAAATAGTTATATGTGGAAATATATTCAGAGATCTCACAAACAAATGCTGTTGTTTCTTATAGCCATCATACTATTAACAATAGTACTTATTTATTTTTCCCTTATTTTCTATACTCCATGAATGCAGTAAATATTGCCTTTTATTTGTTGGAGTAGGGAATTAAATGTAACTAATGGAGTTCCAGTTACATTCCTATATCTTATAAATTTTCAAGTCTATTTGAATTATTTTCTTGTCTCCATTGGTATCTACTGCACCTATTAATTTATGACCCATGAACTCAATTAATTAAATGGTTGTTTACTGGTACTCCTTACAGGTCATTAATGAACATGCTAATTAATTACAGGCCTATTACTATCAAAAATTTTAATGCAATAAAAGAACCTCTCCTATCCCATTATATTTATATTCTAGAGTCATTCCATAGAGGTCCCATCTGAAAAAATATTGACTTATTCATAAAATGACTTTTAAAATGATGCTACATTAAAGTTATCTCTCAGTTAATTATAAGTAAGCTAACACCAATAAATGCATGATGTTAAGGATGCCAAATGAGACAACAGAAAGGATAATTTGTTTGCAAATAGGCACTTGAACTTTTCACGGACATGCATTATTTTATTATTTACAGAATCCTGTCACTTATACAAGTTTTCATGGACTACAAAGGAAAATATCTGTACCTATATATCTAGATATATTTTCATAGACAGTAATGTATTTAGGTTAAAATCTGACCATAACTTTTATGTTTGGTTGACTTCACTTGTATGCTCTATAAACATGCCAAATGAATGATCACAGTACATTGCTGAATTCTCCACTGATAGACATATTAGACCAAACAATTGGCACCAAAGGAGCACCCCATGATGATAACCTAGAAAATGCCTCTCCTGGGCTTACATGGTAGCAGAAAACTTCTCAGATGGTAACAGGGCATGTTTTCAAATAGAGCTGAGAGTTGATCAATACTATTCAAGTCCTGAACTTCCAGCTCCTTAATGACCTCGCCGTCTTTCAAACACTGTACTCAGACATTTTCTCCTAGGGAGATGTGCTTCTCTAATGCTATTATTTAACTTGGCAAATGAAGTTTTTAAAGACATTCAAAGAGCAAAGTAAAACTATGTTTCTTATTGTAGGAATAACATGCGAAAAGCATATGAACAATTATCTAAAGCATAGCATTAATGAATACTGACTGCATGTCTCTCACTCATCTGTTCAAAAATATTTACCGTTTGCCCTAGCTGGGTGGTTCAGTTGGTTGGAGCATCACCTCATATGCTAAAAGGGTGCCAGTTCAATTCCCAGTCAGGGCACAGGCCTAGGTTGCAGATTTGATCTCTGATTAGGAGGCAGCCAATCAATGTTTCTCTCACATTATTGTTTTTCTCCTTCCTCTCTCTCTAAAATCAATAAACATAGCCTCATGTGAGGACACACACACATATATATATATATATATATATATATATATATATATATAAGTATATATATATACTAATATATGTGTGTCTGTTATATATGTTGATGTGAGGACTTATTTATATAAATATATATATATATACACTATTATATGTGTGTCTGTTATATATGTTGATTAAAATTATATATAATATATATGCATATCTATGAATTTATTTATATAGTTCACAGGGCCTGGTGCTAGGTGTTTTGGGGAATACTAGGCTGGATTAGCAGTTTTTGCCCTCAAGTTTGTAATCCTGTGGGATAACTAAGGTATGTGTACAGGTGCACCTAGGAAGAGCCTGCTTATTTAAATCCTTATTTCAATAAATGTACACAATTTGCCTATTCATCAGTTTGTATATTAAATTATAATTGCAATATCTTGGGTGAAAACTGAATAGCTCAGTGCAGAGTACATATTGTGTTACTTATTTCTCTCCCCAATTGGTAACACCTGGTACAACATTATGCACACAGCAGGAACTCCACGGGTAAGTGCTCAACAAAACAATGGAGTTTGCTATTTACTTTCATTAAATGCCGCATTTTTTTTAGATGTTGGTGTCCAACAAAGACAAAAGACCATGCAGAATTCATGCAGGAGGGATGGGATATGTTTTCTGATATTTTCCCCAACAGTCATTGTGTGGAAGAAAGTGTAGAATCAGTCTGTATAGTATCAGAAAGACACAGGATCAATGGGTGGAAGATAAAGGAAAAGCAGTTTTTGGCTCAAATCAGAACTCTCCAGTAATCACAGCTGTCCAAAAATGTAGCTAGCTATTTCAAAAGCTAGATAGATCCTTGTTGTTTCTTTAGGTACTCAAAAGAGAGATCAAAATGACCATGTGTCAAAATGTCATAGAAGGGAGGGATTCTAGCACTCGATTCCAGCAAAGGCATTAACTTCTGTGTCAGTGGATAACAGAGAAGCAATAGAAAAAACCTGATTAAGGTGACACCTTTATAGCCCCACTTCTTGGGTTCCAAATCAGTTCTGCCCCTTAGATGCTATATAACCTTAAGGAATTTAGCCCTTTCTATATTAATATTCTTTTTTTTAAATATTTTATTTAATTATTTTCAGAAAGAGAGGAAGGGAGAGAGGCAGAGAGGGAGAGAGACATCAGTGTATGGTTGCTTTTCACCTGCCTCCAGCCACAGACCTGACTGGAGACCTGGTTTGCAACCTGGTTATGTGCCCTGGCTGAGGAATCAAACCTGTAACCTTTGGGTTTGCAGGCCAGCGCCTTATCCACTGTGCCACCAGCCAGGGCTATATTAATATTCTAATGAAGTTAATAACATCTACTTCACTGTGGTTGCTAACAGGATTAAATGAGTTACAACTGTGATACATTTACAACAGTGTCTGGCATATAGCGAATCCTACCTAAATATCTCTCAAATAAATGGCATTGATGATAAGATTGTTTTAGTATCTACCAAGAATTTTTGAAGGAATTTCTCATGCATTATTTTGTTTTCTCCTAATTTTTCACCTATTCCTCAAATCTCTGATCTGAGTGCCTTACTTCAACCTCCTGTCACCTGTGATACTTTTGCATGTCTCCCCCGTGGCGTTGATTCCATTGTAAATTTTATCAGAATTGTTATGTGCTCGGTTTTATCCCCCACCACACTGTGATTTCCTAAATATAGGGCATCTTTCTTGCCATCTCTCTCCCTCATTTGTCTGAACACATAGGAGGGGGAGGTGCTTGATAATTTCCATTCAGCTGATAGTTACTCTACCTGGTATTAACAATGTGAGAAACATGGGACTGAAAACACTTTATCTGCAACTGAGATTTATTACATTGATTAATATCACCTTTTAAGGTTAGGGGAGACAAACATTAACCTCCACTTTTAAAACTGAGTAAATCTGACAAGAAATGGCAAGTGACTTTCCTAAGGTTGCATACTTGGTAGAACTAGACATATAACTCTAACCTAAATGGCACATATTTTCCCAATAGGCCATGCCATCTCAAAATAGGTGATATTAAACCCTAGGCATGACATTTTGTTAACACAGTCATTTTTAAGTGGTCAGAGAATTGCTATAATAATCAACATAGCACCATAGCACAGTAAATGTAAAATAATGGATGATGACCTAAGTCTTCAGGGTAGGACTTGGAAAATTATTCAGCTGATTTGAATTAGGATGATGTAAAAATAGGCCAGTACACATTGTTCTGGAAGTAGGTAGAGTGTAAATAATAAATAAATGAAGTTCTTTGTAAATGAAATAAAATTACTCAAGCATATGTAATAGCACAATTCAAGGGTCGGTAATTTGTTTCCTTTTACAAATTAATAACAGGGGGAGGAAGAGAAGAGTAGGCTACTGAAAATAACACAGGGAGCTGCCAAGAACAACTCTCACTGCATAAACACAGATTGGCTAGAAATCAGAACTTGCATATTTTCTCCTGGAACTCTTCAATTATGGTAAATTGCCAGGCCCAGTGCTGTTTAACTTTTTCTCAGGCTGCAATGGCTCATTTGGTAAATGCCTCTAAATGACATACAAGTTCCTTTCATTTAGTGGCCTGAGAGCAAGCCAGCAAGGGAACTCACTTTCTCATTAGGGGGAGGAGACCATTTTGACTCAGACCCTCCCAGGTGAGCAAACTATTTTGGGGGTCAAAGTTGGACAGGCTGGGTACTCATCTTTTAAGTCACATGGGTACTGTTCTGCACACTGAGGTCACAAAGAAATCAATGGGGTCTGGGTGCCCTAAAAGAGTTATGGATGTAAAGTGCCTAATTTATACCCTGGTGAATATTTTACATGTTAAAACAGGGACTGACATGCTGTGACATGAGCTTTCCATTCCACTTAGTGAAAGCAAGTCCTAAGTCCATTCAATCACTGCTCCTGAGAATGAGTCATTTCAGAAACAATATCTCATGACAAATTTAGTTCTTGTTTGGGAAGTTAAGAAGTTAATGGGACTTAACTACTTGTTAGCAGTGCAACTGGGAGCTTGGCATGTTTTATTTCTAGGTATTGCCATTCTTCATCTTAATGAGAGCACAAAGACAACAAACTATGTGAAAAAATTTTGAGGACATTGGGAAGGACAGTAGTCAGAGACTAGCTCTTAAAGTTTTTTTTTTTTTTTTTTTTTTGCTAAAACCTAAGTAGATTAATTTTTTAAAAGAACAAAAGCTATTTTAATGCATTAAAATATTATAAGAATAGAATATGTGACAGATGGTAAAGCTGAGCAACATTTACTGCAATATCTCACTCGGATCCAGCTGATGCACCCCATTACATTTCATACACAACATTCTTATTATTGATAACTTGGAAACTTGTTGAAGATTCTTAATGTGTACAAAGTCAGATGAAACAATTGACAATTGGAGAGTTAATTTATATTACAAATTAACTCTATGTACAGTCCAAGTGGCATCATCCTGTTAAGAAAATCATTTCTTTCATATGTGCACTTTTTCAGCGAGGCAAATCACTTCTTGGTTTGACAGCAGATATTAGAAAGGTAATTCTTGTAGATTGGCTGTACTTTGCAACCTCAAAATAAGCCGCTTGTTCTATGCCATGGGAATCTTAACCACAGCAAAGGATGTTTGAAAAAATAAGTTGTGCTACACTCCAGAAAAATCAACAAAAATCACGTTTCATGTCACTGTTCTGGCTCAAAGAATTAGCCTGTCATTTCTGACAAACATACAAAGTGCAGTTATTTTTTCATTACAGGTAAAGCCAAAATAGATATGGCAATTAAAAGCATGTTGATGAAAACATTCCTACCATAGGTAATAAAAATAAACATTATATTTATGATCATATAATTTTTTTCCTTTACACTTTACTGAAACAACACAAATTGAAATGTGAAATGCTTTAGCAGGATAAAGGGTTGATGTATTATGTTTCTTTCTAAATGTTCTCTTTTTCTCCCACTCCTCTTTACAAATGAGATTATAGTAGAAAATTCTGTAAGTGAAGAAGTTACAAGATGTCCAACCACCAAAGAATCATTTGTTTGAGGTAGACAGCACAGCTGCTTTATATTAGACTTTGAACCAGATGTCCTGGCTATGTTCCAGTAAGAACACTTCACTAATTATCAAGCTCTGCACATAATGTTAGTAGTGTCAAAACTGAGAGTGAAACTCACGGGTTCAAAGTCCATCATACAAATAAATGCTGGTAACAGAATCTTATGAGACAGAATGATTCGCATAAAAGGAGGAGGAGGAGGGGGATGAGAAGAGAAAGAAAAGAACTGGTAATTGTTCTTCCAGAGTTGTGGGTAAAATTCTTATTTTTCTAAATCAAAAGAATAGATTATTTATATTGTAAACTCCTTTAAGGCAAGTACTGTGAGATATTCTCCATGACATCTCTAGCACCAAGCTAGGGTTAACCCTAAACTCTAACTCATTTAGGAACTGGCTAGTTAAAACTCAACTCAATATTAACAATATTACTTAACACCTAGATTGGTACAGTTATGTCCAAACTCCTTATCCTGCACAAAAGGGCCTACGTTATATATTTCCCACCTGTTTTCCAGTTTCTATCTCATATTAATTTTCACTTTAGTCTTCTTTCTACTCCTTGAACACACTAAACTTATGCTCATTTGCACAACTTGAAGCACACTCTTCTCCCTGCCCCAAAAGCTTTTACCCAGATTTTTGCACAGCTGGAACCATGGTACATTTTAGGCTGTGGTCAAATGTCATCTTAACAAAAGGCCTTGTCTGCCCTCCCAATCTAAAGTAGCACTCTAGTCACTATCTCACAACTTTTATTTCCTTCAGTAGCACTTAGTACTATACAACAGCACTGAATCCCCAATCTTCCCTCCAGCTGTCACCCAAAGAAAATTGAAGTGCCATGAAAATGGGAACCTTGTTTGTTTCATTAACCTTTCTAACCAAAGGCCCCAGAACAATGCCTAGCACATAGAAAATATTTAACTTTCTTAAAGGATAGTCCTGTTTTCAGTCTTTCCCTTTTGTTAGTCATGCTGCATGCCATTGGCAGATGGATCTCATTAGATAGTACCAGTCCTTTCCAGGCAGGCAGAGGAATATCAAGGCAAAATATGTCCAGCCTTGATATTCTTACTCTGTATGGACCTAGACTGATGAGGAACTGGAACAAAATAGTGACAGGATAACACTTGCTGAAAATAAGATCAATGATACGTGTAGTATACACTGACAACAGAGAACAAAGGCACTTCTCAACAGATGGAAGATTGACCATGCCTGAATTTCTGGAGGGTAGGAGCTGAGGGGGACTAACAGTGACATAGCTTGGAAGCCAGGGAGCTGCTCTCAGATGTACATAACCACCTGACCAGGTTGTCCCAATGGCATCAAAGGTATGTGCACATATGTGCATACATGGGCAGGACATGAATAGCTACTTTTGCTTCAATACAGTTGATTCAAATGTTCTGTGTGTGTGTATTTCTGTGAGATATACATAAACATAGGAAGACTGAAAATTAAATCAGACATACATATATGCATATATTCACACACAAAGGATAATCATCTGTGTCTCAAAAACAGCAATGGGACATAGTGTAAAGCAGCAAATGAAATAAAGTTTCAAACCTAAGGTAAGATGGGGAAATAAGAATACAATATCGGTAGGACAAATATTCCTAAAGCACTTCTCTAGAATGGATAATTCAAGATCATTAGGATATGGTTAAGTCATGGTTGGAATACTTTGTTTATGAAGGCAGATAAGAGCATAGTTACTGTGCCTAATAAAACATCTAGCACATGGCTGGTATTCAATATAATGGACTTCAGAAGTCTACTCTCCTCAAAGTGGGGGATTCATTCCAGCTTTCAAATGGTTAATGCTCTGACTTAGAAAATCCTATTTATAAGGGAATATAAGCTACTGGAATTTCAGATAACTCAGATTCCACCAAATACTTGGTAAAAGAATCCCATAGCCTTTAATGCAGAGGTTTCTAAAAACATGAAATGAATGGCTTGTGGCAATTATTTGTGATTTGACTGACAACTTAATGGGGGCTTTTTGATGGATCTGGAAATAGAGTCAGCTACAAT
Organism: Noctilio leporinus; assembly: GCA_004026585.1. Lineage (NCBI taxonomy): Eukaryota > Metazoa > Chordata > Mammalia > Chiroptera > Noctilionidae > Noctilio > Noctilio leporinus. Next base: position 35,095 of record PVIW01008659.1, on the reverse strand, counting down.
AGAAGAAAAAGGATCTAACATAACTCTCCATGTGTGCTATCCATACAAATCACAAAGCAAAAGAAGAAATGCATGATATAAGTCTACATTTTGTCAATAAAATACTTAAGTGTTCTGAAGTCACTAGCTCCTCTCTGCTGTCTGGATTGAATGTCTTACACATAACACATGTTGGAAAATTTAGCGAAACTACTCCATCATGTTGCTGCCTCAGCACCCATTTTGTGTGGTCAGCTGGTCTGCAGGGGCCTTAAACTAAGACTAGTTCCTCCCAAAAAGTATACCCTAGATAACTGCCCACAGCCTCACAAGCCAATATGAATTCCTGATATGCCATCCCCAGCAGCCCTTGTGAGCAACAGTCTCCCAGCTTCCCAGGTTCTTCCCCTTGTGTGCCACTTAGATAAGACCCCTGAAGAGCTGACCAAAGCCTCACTTTCTGGCTTGAATACACCAACCTTGCCTTAGCACTCTGCCCACAAAATCTAATAAAGGCATGTGTCCTGGGTTCTGCAGCTTGCGACTTAACAAGTGTCAACTTAACTCCCACAAAAATACCTTTTCAATCAATTCATAGAATAAAAGGGTCTAGGCAAAAGGACCCTTCTTTAAACATATTTGTCACTTGGCTTCTAGTCCAATACAATTTTCTGATTTCCTCCTTCCACACACTCTTTTATTTCCCCACCTCTTCAGTTAAAAGTCTTCTCATCTTCTTATTTAATTTTTTTCAATTACAGTTTACATTCAATATTATCTTCTATTAGTGTCTGGTGTATCATTTTTCTAACTTCTAAATGTTAGTGTAGCCCAGACCATAGTCCTTGGGCCTCTCTTCTTTGTTTACACTCCACAGGCAACCTTTTTCTGTGCTAACAGCTTAAAATGCCATGTATATGCCGATGGCTCCTTAATTTTATCTTTAGTCTGGATTGTTCCCTCTAGTCTAGACTCAACTTGTCCAATATTCTAGACTCAAAATCTCTACTTGGATGCTTAATACTACCTCAAACTTAGCAGTTTGAGAGCAAACACTTGATCCACTACAACCACAATCACCTGTCTTCCTCATCCATTCTGCCTTATGTCTGTTAACTGTCATGCTCCTCTTTTCCATTCCCAAAAGCCTTTCCACCATATAGCCAAGTCTCCTGTGATTTCACCTGCACCATCCTTTCTCTTCTGACTTTCTCCCTCTCTATGGCTTACCTACCCCACTGCTCATTTGCTGTTCTTTGCACTCTTCAAGCACACTCATATCCGCACCTTAAAGCCTCTGCACTAATTGTTCCCTCTGCATGGAAGGCTCTTCCCTCATTTACTCATATAAATCGTGTCCTCAATTCAGATCTCTGCTTAAATGTCACTCCTGCAGAGAGGTCCTTCCCTGACCCATTTCATTAATTTTTTTTAAAAAGCATCATTATCATTCTTAATTCTTTGCCCATCTTTATTTTCCCTACCATTTACCATTGTCTGTCTACATACTACAATTTTGTTGTCTGTCTACTGTACTAGACTATACAAAGATTGATATGTAAATGCATAGAAAATAAGTTTCACTGCACTAGACTATACACTCAAACCTTACTGTGAAGTTTGACATCAAAGAACCCCAGTGAAAAACGCAGGCCTTGGCATATAGTAGGTATTTCATAAATATTTGCTAAATAGCTACATGAATTTGTTACCAGTGTAGGAATAACCAGTAAGAATAATGTTATAGTATTATAGTATCAATACTGGTCAAATTAATCTGGGAGGTAGTTAATTTCAACATCTACATACGCATTTAGTGTTTGAGTGGAATGATATACTACAGTGAATTAGAAATGTAAGAACTTTTTGGAACTGAAAAGGACATGCAAGATTACCTAATACAATCCCTTTGTACTTAAACATTTATTTGTGTAACTTGGAACTATCATTTCATTTCCCTTAATTTCTGGATTTAGGCTAACATTAAAAGCTAGTACTTTTATTTGCTCTAATGGGAATAAGTAGTAACACACTTTATTTTTAACAACATTGAGATTTAAATACAAAGCAATGATTTGCAGGAGAGGAAAGTAGGTAACAGTCATTTATAAGTCCAAAGAGTTTTGGATCAATATTACTATTATTAGCCTAAATACATCTTGGTATTTTATATTATGAAAAACATAAATAATATATAAATTGTGTGCAAAAAAAAAAAAAAAAAAAAACAGTGAGGCATATGTTCCCTGTGTAGCATGATTGAGTCAATAAAATTAACATATCAATAATGTTAATCTCATTACTTTTGATATTTGCACACACATATGTGCACAAATGCATACACACACACAAATCAAAAGAACTGTTAGGTTTTTATAAACTTGCAATTCAAAGATATGACCTTGTAATTCAAAACTAGATCTATTGGTATTTAAAAACGAATCATTTTAACACCTAAACTTACTGCAGGCAGCAGTTTCTTCTGTAGAACAAACCCATGGCACATCTATTTCACTTTAATTTGAAAAGACTGATCCTGTGTTTTTATAGCTCTCAATTAAGCAATTTAAAATTTAAAAAGTAAATGTTGAAAGAGGAAACCACTGTAGTTAAGCTTTATGGAAACGAGTAACGGGTAAATCTCTGATGGTTTGACAGTTTGGTTTGGATAAATATCTAAATCTATTCGAACCTCTTTAGCTGAAAAATTCCAGTTCCCACAAGGTTACTAGAGCTTTAGGTTTTCAATGAAATTGGCATAGCTATTCAAAAATACCCACATTCTGTCCCCAACCAACAGTAAAAGCAACTTTTTTTTTTAATTAAAAATAAATTTGTATTTCTTTCTCACATAAATTCTTTGGGAACAAGAATTATAATAAAAGCAACTTTGAGGGGAAAAAGTTAGAGTTTTTGCAACTTAAAATGTCCTCAGTATTTAGTTGAATTATAGAGATGTGTAACACCAACCTGAAAACTCTGCTGAAAGCACAATTCCAGTAAGGTCACTGACGAGAAACTATATGCATTGGTTTTGCAACTAACCATATCATTATCAAGGTGCCAAGCTGTCAAATATTTTCAACAGGTAGAAGTAAAGATTTATCTATACTCCTTTTCTAAGTTCTTATCCATCCTTCACATCTCATCTAAAGTACCACCTTCTGAAGAGAGCCTTGTTTAACTAGGTTGTCAATTGGCATGGCCTTATAAATCTCCTCCATGCTGCTTGTCATGATTGCTTGTGGAGTGTTTAAAGTCTAACTTTAAACTAAACCTTCCCTGAAGGTAACAATTATGTTACAATTTTGTTCACCACTACATTCCAAGCACCTAATACAATACCTAGCAAATAGCAAGAATCACTAAATAAAATCTGTGGAATGAATGGATCTTAAAAACCATCAACTAAGTCAAGACTTAAATTGATAGTTTTAGCCCTGGCTGGTAGCACAGTGGATAAGGTGCCGGCCTGCAAACCCAAAGGTTGCTGGTTCAACTCCCTAGCCAGGATACATAACCAGGTTGCAAGCCAGGTCTCCAACTAGGTCCATGGCTGGAGGCAGGTGAAAGGCAACCATACAAAGATTTCTCTCTCCCTCTCTGCCTCTCTCCCTTGCCCTTCTCAATAAAAATAATAAGTAAAATATTTTTTTTAATGATAGCTTTTGTTAGGGAACATTTCAGAGGAGGAATTTTAAGATAAAAGAGCTTTTTAAACCGAAAAATGCTATACACATATGTTATTATTACTATATTATAAATCAAAACATGGCCATTTTAAATGCATTATGAAAGGTAAAAAATCTGCCCCATCAGAGTCAATCACATGCATGTGCAAACACATGCACATACAGTCACATTTCTAATATTGCAAACAGTTTGACTTTACTCCCTATTTGGCTTAGCAGTTGGCAGGTGTCAAGTATTATATCACTCAGGCAAATACCATGTGGTACTTGGAAGCAGGAAGAGGAAGGAGGACAAAAATTATTTGCCTTTCATCTCTTTACAACCCAGTCAATACTGCTCAAACTCTTCAAATGATATTCTTGATATTTACAATTTAATTTTCACTTTTTCCTAGTATTAACTTTCATTATCCCAGGCAAACAGGTCTACTTGATGTTTTCAATACGTCTGATCTTTACTGATCGAGTATATGTGTTTGGTCTGTAACGCTCCATAAAACCTTCCCCTGAACTTTCAATCAGAAGTGCTCTGAACTGCTACTAAGATGATGTATGTGAACACTATATATAGACAAAAATACTCTATGGATTTACTAGGTTTTATTATTTTATAGAATGAGTTTTCCATCTATACTGCATTTGTCATACCTACCTACATGTCTTGTATCATTTGGGTATATTGTTGGTTCTTACAAACTTACATGTTTCTTAAATTAAAGATCCATGTGTTATTCATTTTTTAAATTCCAATATGCTTTGTTCACAAGATCCATTCATACGTTAAACAATGAATGAATAGGCCCTGGCTGGTGTGCCTTAGTGGATAGGTGCCAGCCTGGGAACCCAAGGGGTCATTGGTTCAATTCCCAGTCAGGGCACACAACCAGGTTGCAAGCCAGGTCTCCAGCCAAGTCCCCCACCAGGTCCCCAGATGGAGGCAGGTCAAAGGCAACCATACATTGATTTTTCTCTCCCTTCTTCCTCCCTACCTTCCCCTCTCTCTAAAAATAATAAAATCTTTAGAAAAATATTTTTAATGAATGAATAGATAGATGTGTGGGCAAAGGGGAGATTCAACCCAGAGTAGATAGCAAACTCTCCGTGTCAATTATGTATTGATATATGAAGTTTTAGATCAATATTACATAACCTAACACATATGTCCCACCATAAGGCACCTATAACCAATTAGTGATTATTAGCATGCAATATGAATTTAAGCTATTTAATTCTATAATGAAAATCACTGAACAATATAAAGTTCGGTAATAAAAAATATTATTTGTAAATACAAAGCAGTCTATAATGTCTAGCTGATCACTTCAAATCTTAAATTCTGATCCTTCTTCAACCTAATCATAGTATATCTGCATATAGTCCATTTGGGCAGGTTATTGAAATGCAAAATAATTTTAATACTTATCTAAGCAGACATAATTAGTGAGGGGCTTTAAGGATATTTGTTTAAATCAAGACATTTAAATGAATTTGAAAGTCGGTCAGAATCACCTTTTGCATGACCTATGAGAGGACCTAGGAAAATATTTTTACCACCTCCATAAAAATTCTAATGTCCTTGAAATAAAATGTCAGCAGAGACCAAATTATGCATTCATTCATTCACCAGACATATGTTGAGCCCAACTGTGTGCTAGGTACTAGGAGCACAAATGGTGATCACCACAAAACCAACACAGCAAGCATCCTCCATACAGGGACGTTACATTTCAGCAGGCACTGAATCTTATCTCTTTCATGAAGCTGTTCCAAACCACTTCCCCTACCTGGTCAACTCTTAATGCTTTTATAATCAATGCCATTCAATTAAACTTATTAAACATTCTCCTTTTAGTGACTTATTTCTCAAAGGCATGCTCTTAACTAAATGTTAAGGTTCTTTCAAGCAAGATAATATTCTGTGCTTCATTTTAATGCTTCAATCCCATGGTAACTAACATAGGGCTAATTTCTACTGTAGCTGCTTAATAAATATATGCTGATTGATTAACAACATGAAATGGAATTTAGTTTTGAACCTAGAAAAATTGTTGGTACAGCCAGTTCTTAATTATCTATGCTAAGGGAGATAGTTAATGCAAAACAAAGGATAATATACAAGTCATTTCCAATAGACTCTGGAATGCATTTCCATACTTTACTTCTATTTGGGTCTCTTGCTTATTTTGAGAATATATTTCCTACAAAATAAGGGAGTTGTAAAGCTAATTCCTAACTGTGGTCAAAACCATAATGCTGTCTTATGGATCAAAAGGAGGGGAAAAAGGTATGGAAAATGCCTATTGCATTTTTGCCCTGCACTACTCTCATTTAGCACTGACATCAGCTTGTATCATTTGTTGCTGTCTTCTTTCAGTTAGTTTCATCTCCCTGACGGTCCTTCTTAAAAGCAGAAAACATATGCTAATCTTACTTTATAGGTGTCCTAGTGTTCACAATATCAGCTTACATGGAGTATGCAATTATCTTTAAATTCCATTTGTTGTTTCTTCCTCTCATCTACTGAAGTGAAAAAGGCAGGGATTTGTTTAATACCAAACATCTGGAAACTCCTGGAATAATAAGGTATAAGAATACTGCTTCCTCCACAGGCATTTACTACATTTTAAAGAATGTGCCTTTTCATTTCAGTCTAAAAAGGGGAAACTTAGGATTTATGTATATAAAAAAGAATAAGATAAAATGAAAATAGACAAATGCAGGTTGTGGTTCTTTATAAAGTACATATTATTTCCCATTTAGCATGTTCAAAGTCATTATTATACCTAGTCCTAATGAAAACATATGTGAGGTAGGCAAGGCAAGTATAATTGACCCTTGAATAACATGGATTTGAACTGCATGGTCTACTTATATGCAGATTTTCTTACAATGAGTATATAGTTGGTCTTCTGTATCCTTTGGTTTCATATCTATGTGTTCAACTAACCAGGGATTAAAATCAGTATTTTTGACCCTTGGCTGGGAATTCGTGGATGCAGCAGGCTGATTGTTGGCATTGTTCAATGACATTTTTTATAATGGTGCTTTAGCATCTACAGATTGTGGCATCAATGGGAAAGTCCTGCAACTAATCCTCGTGGACACCAAGGGATGACTAAGTTTTCAGCCTGTCAACAGTTATACCAAATTTTTGGCTGCATGAGATGAGGGCAGTGCCCCAACCCCTTCATTTTCCCAGGGTCAATGTGTTATTGTTTCATTTTCACAAATGGAGAAACAGAGCATCTTTCCTAGATTCCCAGAGACCAAGGCTAGAATTTAGGACTATTGGCACTCAAATAACTTTTCATTCAAACAGATTAAAACAAATGTCCTGTGTTTGCATAAAACACTAAAGTTCAGATGGACTTTTGCATATATGGGTCACATAAAGTGGAAAGAGTACATCCCAACAGTGTGCAAAATGAAATGGGATGGATCTCTTTAAGTTTTGAGTCCAGTCCATAATAAAGGAATTTAGAGATCAGTAATTGAATACAGTTGCTGTGGACAAATTTAAAAATGCCTTAACAAATACAAAAATACCATTTCTTACATGCTTGTTTTTCATAAGGTAAAAAGATGGGTTGATTCCTTCACTCCTTGGAACCATTTTCAACTCAGTTACTCATGCCTTTTCTTACCCAAACAACATCAATTCATGACTGGATCATAATCTCCTCATGATAATATTGGGAAAGCTTTTCTATAGTTCTACTTTTAAAATTTATTTTTTATTTTTAAATATATAGTCCTGCCTGATTAGGCTGGTTTATTTTTTAAGACTTTATTATTTCCAGAGAAAGGGGAAGGGAGAGAGGTAGAGAAGGAGAGAGACATCAATGTATGGTTGCCTTTCACCTGCCTACAGCTACAGACCTAGCTGGAGACCTGGCTTGCAACCTGGTTATGTACCCTGGCTGGGAATCTAGCCAGCGACCTTTGGGTTCACAGGCCGGCACCTATCCACTACACCACCAGCCAGGGCCTAGTTCTACTTTTTAAAAATCTCATTTATTTTCCATTCTAACCATTGGTTGAGTGCCTTAGCTTTAAAGTAGTAGCTGAGTGATAATAATCTCAAATGATAATAATTCTAAAGGTTTGTCTCATGAGGTGAGTGTGCATGTGTGCATCTACTTCTCAAGTTCAATTGGATAATTTCAGCGATATATGTTATATATTTCCTTTCACTTCTAACTTAACTCACGAATTGAAACAAAGTAATAGGTTATCATATTTTACCTTTGCAACACAAAAGAAAGTAGCATTGCATGATTACTAAAAATAATGACTTACTTCCTTTTCTTACATTAAAGATGTTTTCCTCAGTCTGCATCTTACAAAGCTATTTCACTTACTACATCTTAAAGATTAAAACCAGAAGAGAAGAACAGGGAATGTTCAATAAAAAGCTGTTAACTTGCTATAATTTATGTAAGCTATATCACAAACAGATCCTAACTAGAGATAACAGATTTCTATTATAGAAAAAGGTGCTGATATATTTTTCTACATTATGAAAATAATGATTAAGATCATGCTGCCAGATGATATTACTTGAATAGCTTTACTAATATCATCATTGCCTATACATTGTGTGTATTTAGCATACCATTCATTTCCTTCATAATTGAAAATAAAGAGTTTGAGCAATTTTCAAATCAAAGCAAAAGGAAACACATAGATTCCTTGCTATGAGATCCAATTTATGTTCTTGTGAGTAGCAAAATGGCTTGAAATTACATCTGTATCCATATAGATGACAATGTGTATATGCTACATATTGCCAAGGACACATACATACACAAAATACATAACCATTGTGGATTATGTACTTTTTTAAAGCTTCTTTTTTTATACCATTTCTACTCAATATAAATAAATCCCATTAAAAGGATTTTAATCATTTAAAACTTAGCTTCAGTTGGGAAAGATGAAGATTTGTACAGCTGGGGGTACATTAATTCTTTCAGACAAATTGTCTCATTTTATGTTCTGAAAAAAGATGATTTTCCAGTTGAGATCCTAATAGCCTGAAAGAATTTTTCCATCCTTTAATTGAGCAATATATTCTTTCCTTATCATTAGCAGCATGCATAACATGCCTATCAATTCCCTACACAAAGTTTGAAAAATATAGCTCATATTTTAGTATATAATTTCAGGCTGAAGTTCAAACAAGCAAGCTTCTTCAAATAGAAAATATTTGTGCTGACTGATACTGAAGAAATGTATGCTCCATTCTGACAGTTTCTTGGAATGTGATTTCTAAGAGTTTAAGAGATAATTCTTAATAAATACCTGCATTTTAAATCAAAACATGAGAAAGGAATAACATTAGAAATATGTTAGGCCCCTTTCTTTTGTCAGACTGAAATTATTCTAGGATAACATATAGCTCATGTTTTCTCTTCACTTGCCAGAATGTAACATTAATCATTATATAATGAACTTAAATGTATTTAAATAAACACTTACGACAACTTTCTAAAAAGCGTTCTGTTGTGTTTGTTGTAGAGTGCTCAAAGACAAATAAGAATACATATCTGAAAAATTTTATAACCCAGTGAGCAAAACAGACATGCACATAAGTAGAACATAGGCAAGTCTGCAAGTACAATAATCAAAATATTAAAATATTATGAGAACACAGGGAATAGGGAAATTAATTTTGATTGTTACAATTAGGAAAGGCTTTCTGGAGATGTTAGCAGAAGTGAACAGTTAATTTAAAATTTAGCTTACAAATCTTTCAAAATGAAAAACTTTCCCAGCTGAGTGAGAATCGAAAGAAAGCAATAATTTCATAGTGAACAAATGTTCAGTTTGTCTCAGACTTACAGAGCTTTCTGGTCTCGGAGGCAGCACAATACTACGGCTACAAATACAAGACTTGTAGTCTAAAAGACCAAGACTTCAGTCCTGGCCCTTGTAGGGATTCAGAACAGCTAAGATGTGCCACTTTGGCATGTGGATTATTTTGAGTGGAAAGCAATCAATACCCTGGGGACTCATGAGATATTTTTACCTCTCCATTAAAGAATTTAAATTAGGGACTTTACCCATAATAAAAGTTAACAGCAGTAATAACTTTTTATGACCAATCTATAGGGCAGGGCAAACTTATAGTTACTTAATGTGTGCTCTTCTTATCATCCCGCAATGACATTCCTGCCCCCTGAAGCCCCAAGGTGCTCCTTAGCTCAGAATGCCATCATATTCCATTTTCCCATTCTCTCCATGACTCTCTTCAATGTGTGGGGTTCCCATGCTTGTGTATGCATTAAATTTGATTATTTTCTCTTATTAATCTGTCTTGTATTGATTTCATTATTAGACCAGCCAATGCAACCATGATGCCAGTAGAGAAAACTCAATACTCTCCTACATACTCGTTAACCAGAATTATTATATATGGAATCTTGCATATGCAGCTGAACTATAAACCTCTGTAACCTCAATATTCAACTATTTAAAACAGGGTTAAAAATAGTGTCTGCTTCATAAGATTGCTGTAAAAATCACTTGAGATTATATACATAATTTATATGTATATATGAGTATGTGTATGTGTGTATATATATGTATATATACTGTGTGTGTGTGTGTGTGTGTGTGTGTGTGTGTGTACCTGTTCATAAAAAGTCCAACCATTGTTAATATAACAAGAATGGTTTGTGTGACACTGATGTAACCTGGCAGCCAAGGAGAGTGACTGGAATGTGCATGTGTGAACAATGATGACTTCACTGTACTAGTAAATGGGGGCGTTAGACGCCATTGAACAGGCATGTGTACTGTGTGACCATCACATTCAAAATGTCAGAATGAGTAGAGCAACGAATCTGCATCAAATTTTGAATTAAGCTTGAACATGCCTCTGTGGAAGCTATTTGGATGGGCAGCTGGTGATGGGCAGCTGGTGATTGGCAGCTGCATCACGACAGTGCACTTGCTCATGGGTCAAGTCTCTTGCAGAGTTTTTTAGCAAAACAGCAAATCACCCAGGTGGATCAGCCCTGCTATAACTGAGATGTGGTTTGCTGTGACTTCTGGCTTTCCCAAAGCTAAAATAACCTTTGAAAGGGAAGAGATTTCAGACCATTGATAAGATTCAGGAAAATACAGTGGGGCAGCTGATGGCAACTGAGAGAACTGTGTGAGGTCCCAAGGTGCCTACTTTGAAGGGGACTGAGGTATCATTGTCCTATGTACAATGTTTCTTGTATCTTGTTTCTTCTTCAATAAATGTCTCTATTTTTCATTGTACATGGCTGGATACTTTCTGTACAGGTGTATCATATATATATATTCATATTCCTAGCACATTTAACTTAACAGTTGTTATTGGTACTATTTTATTACCATTTAAAATTTTTACTATTATTATAATATACCTTTTATTTCAAACCAATGCACAAATAATTGAACTAAAAAAATCCCTGATACCAATATGAAGTGTATATTTCAAAGGATGGTAACAATATTCTTAAAAAAAAAAAAAAAAAAAAAGCAGTATTTTATCCATGTTCTTTTCTAGAACATTTTGCTTTTCCATGTATGCATTATCTCCATTACTGACCATGTGCTTATTTTTGTTTTTGTTTTGCTTTATTTTTTATTTCCTGACACAATTTTTAAAATATAAAACAAAGACAACACATATTTCAACTTCACAATGTGCCAACATGCCTTATCTCAGCAAGATGCATGCTAGACCATCAGACTAAGTAGTAGAGTCTTTAGAAATACTTGGAAGAAATGTTTTGCTTTTCTTAATCCTGAACCCTTTCTCCCTGCGCACTCCCCATTAAAAAAAAAAAAAAAAAAAAAAAAAAAAAGGTTTGCTTTGAACTTCCTAATATTTTGAGTTTGAGATCAGCAGTCAGTTGAAGGTAAGAACACTGAAGTGTCAGAATCAGTGAACTTCCCCTCCAGTCTAGTCTTTTAGTTTTCCATTCTTCAGGAGTTAGCTAATAGCCTGGCTCACTTCAATACATTCATACAAAAAAAAAAAAAAAAAAGAAAAAGAAAAAGAAAGAAAGAAAGAAAGAAAGAAAGAAAGGAAGGAAGAAAGAAAAAGAAAAAAAGGAAAGAAAAGACAAGAAAAGGTGACATAGTGGAGGAGAGCATAGGAGTGGGGAGGTGCGAGGAAAGGGGAGGGGAGGAGAAAGGAAGGGAGGGAAGGGAAGGGAAAGGAAAAGGCTTAATTCTTGAGGGTTCTTTTGATTTTTGTCAATTTTATATAGTATTTACATTACAAAGTGTGGCTCATCATCTCACTAAAACCTGGCACTGGCATGTTCTCAAAGATAATTAATGTAACTTCCATTGAATAAAATGTGAACTTTTATTCTTAATAAAGAATAATGAAAAATTAACATAATTACAATGCACTACAGAACCAAAATCTATTTTGAAGTATCTGGTAAAATCAATGTGCTTACTCAGTAACTAGATTTTTATCCACTTCAAATGACTCTCCCTCCTACTATGAAGAAACCCCAGGTGTTGATATTAGTTGACAGGGTGTTAATATCATTAACATTCTGTCAACTCTTCTTGTCAAGTGTTAATGGTGCTCCTGCTGCTCAGTAACTCCCAGTCCTCCAGTTGGTGAAATGATTTAGCCAGCAGTCAATCAAAAAGCTAAAGTGATCTGGTGCAATAGACAGATTTTGTCACTGACGAAATCTATGTGAGTAAATGTGGTAAGAAATTTGCCAAAAGGATATAAGCGGTATGGTCCACCTTGTGTTTGATGTGCTTTTAGGCAGTATAAGATGTTAAGAATGGACGACAACAAATATTCAAATGTGTAAGATGTTCTCTTCTGTCAGAAAATGGAAGGAGAAATAAGGAAAAGTGATTCTCTGATTAAGAAGAAAGAAAAATGCTCAAGAAGGCAAAACCTGTAAAAATTGGAATCCACATATAATGACAAGTCACAGACAACAGCCTAAAGATTGGCAAGCAGTCCATTCACAGCTTACCCTCTCGGGTCTCTTAGGCATGGGTTATTTTTTCAAAACTTTGAAACTATATGTAACTCTGAACCTCACACTACTGATATCTCCAATCCATACAAGACACTAACACAGACTACATAATTTCTGATAACCTTAAAAAATAAAAAGAGATGACCTCTAGGCATTAATGAATGAAAAACAAAGGGGATAATAACTTTGAATTGTTAGTTATCCTAGCTCAACTATGGTCAATTTTATCATCAGACATGGAAAATTATTAACAGAAACATTTTAAAACTTCAAGTATATAAAATTAGGCAATGTCTGATACATAGTATAAACTTTAGATTATAGATTCTATTTCAATTCACACACAAACACACATAGAGCTATTTTATCCATGACAGACTGTCCTCTTTGATCCTAGAACTTCCCTATTATGGGTTATAAGAGAATCTTCCCAATTTCTCCATATTTTGTAGATTTATACAATTAATTTCGATTATTTTACTCTTTTCACCTATTTTTTGAGTCATTCAAGGGCTCAGAGCAGGCTTCCCCAAGATATGCCACTTTGATGTGTTGATTATTTTGATCTGAAGGCAACTGAGACCCTGTGGGCTCACAACTCACTTTTCCCTTAAAGAACTTAAATTAGTGGTTGTGCAGTAAGAGTTATTACCAGAGATAACTTTCTCTGACCTACACGTAGGGCAAGGCAAATTTCTAATTACTAAACATCTGGCCTTCTATTCATTCTATGAATGACATTCCTCCACTCTGGTGCCTCAGGGCATGTCACCTCACTCCCTGGCTCAAGAAGACATATACAGTATACCTCATTACTCTTTCAGTCTCTAAACTTCTCATACATGTGTAGTTCCCATATGTACATATGAAATTAAATTTGGTTATTTTCTCTTGTTAATCTACCTCATGTTGATTTATTTATTATACTAGCTGGAAAAACCTAGAATCACTGAGTAAAATTTCTTCTGCCACATCCTGAACAAGCAACTAACTTGGGGTAGAGAAAGGTAGACAGAGGTGATGACCTTTCTTCCATAGCCACTGGCTATTCTTTAGGAGGCAGGAATTATCTGGGCCACTTCATTCAAAGGAGAGGTTTCACTCTTTTGTTGTTATTTTTTTTTTTTTTGGCATTTACCTTATAAAGGTATGGGTTATTCTTTCTGAAACTAATTATACTTTACATGTGTGCCCTAAAAAAGTGACTGTGTTATTTAAATTCCCAAGATTTAAATGAGGAAAAATTTTGTAACTATAAACACAATTTAGTATTACTTTACAATAGCCCTTTTGAAGTACTAAGTAAGAGCTTGAACAAAATTATCTCCATTTTCTCTAGCTATAGTATTCTATGATTCCACACATATTGAGTATCTACATGTTGATAGGTGCTGTATATTGTGATGGACATATAGAAACGAACACTACAAGACATGGTTGTGGCTATGGGGTTGACAAGACAGAGAAGCATGGAAATGCTAAGAGGTCAAGTTTTCTATATTATGCAATGTTATATTTTCATGGCCTGGCAATGCCTAGCATAGTATAAGTATTAAATCAACACTGTTGGAAGAGTAAGGGTAAATGCAGGGGGCTATGGGACTCAGCCCAATCTGGGAGTGAAGATTCAACTTGTATATTCAACCCCTCTGTTTTCTGGCTGTCATGTCATTGTTGCTAACAATAGCACTGGTACTTTTCTGAAAGCCCAGAGGCCTGGTAGTGTTTATTCAGCTTTTGAACTCACAGTGCTTATGAAGAGATTACTGCTTAAGTAGGTACAGTTACTTTCAAGGGAAGCTACTCCCATACTGTGCTTGTAGTTTTTCAATTTAAAGGGCCAATGACCTGAAGCCAAACAATTTATTGGCAATGTACAGAAACACTGGAAAGATCACCCAGTACAAAGAAACCTACACTAGAAATAGAATCATAGTTCTAATTTTAAAACAGAATCAAATATCCCTCATTAAAATATCCTTCTCTTTTGAATCTGCCAGTACAGCAGAAAACTATTAAGCAGGCACCAGGATTCATACCATATATACATAGTGATTATGCATTTTCTTTGTCATTTTCTAGTATAAAACTCTCAATGGTAGACCACTGAGTCTTCCAAAGGAAGAATAAGTTCAGTAATAGTTCTATCATTATAATTAATTAACTTGGAGTTTTTAAACAGTTCAACTCAATATTCTAAGTTTTTTCTAAAAATAATTTGCTGTGTATTTTATTTGTCTTTCTAATACAATATGCAAAGTTACAACCCCATACATTTAAATATAGTTTACAATCTCCTTATAGACAGATAGCCATACTTTAGTGCTGCATAAATGAAGAATAACCATTCATCTGTAACACACAGATATGAAAGGTTCTGGATTTTCATTTTTAAGTGCTTAATTATCTACATAAAGAGAGAAATAAATAAATAATCAAGGTCAAGTTCATGATGGTTTGAAATTACTTTTCTTTTTCTAAAATTTCTCAATGGTGCAAGCTGTTATCCAGCTACAAGACAATTGTAGAAGAAAATGTGAAAAAGAATATGGGGATCAGAAATTTAATCGAAATATATGATACAAGAGCCAAAACCAAAAGTTGAAAAATATAGGTTGGTATATTCAGCCACAGGACAATATAACATACTTGAAAGAATAATCTAATCAGCAATAACGTTTTAAATCTTCACATTAAGTATCCTAATGGGGGCAGTTATGTAGTCCAAGGTTATTTTTGAGGACTTCCTGCCTCCAATCATCCACAAACTTGTTTACAATATTCCTATTAATGAAAGTACTAGGCATCACTAAAGGAACACACAAAACAGCACTAATTCATGAACTGAAAAACTAAAAATAAAATAAAGGTTTTTTAACATAAATCTAAATTGCCATTCTCAAGCAATTCATGTTCAGTACAGCAATTTACAAACTGGGCGAGAAAGAAAGCACATCTGAGAAGAAAAAGCAAGAGATTTAACCTTGAAACAAGGTGACTGCCATATAGTTGTTGAAGGAATTTACTTATTATCAGATAAAAAATTTACAGTATTTATTCCCTCTGGAGATATAAAATAGTGAATCAATCTGCAGTTCAAGATATTTACTTAAACCCAGAGGAGTATGATATGGCTTTAACTTTTGAAAACCAAAATTGAAATAAAAACAAAACAGCTCTAATGTAGTTTATTTTTAGATGCCAGATTTAACATTAAACAATTCAAGCTAAATGCTACTTTTCAAGTTTCCCTTTCATATATTTCTGTAATTTATACAGATATAACATATGTAAAATGAAAGCTTAAAATCATTTATTAGGAAATGCATAATGTTGCATATTTACTGAAATTTATTTAAATATATAATCTATTGATCAATTCATCTATTCCTCCATCCATGTATCCATTTTATCCTTCACAATCCTTTTAATCTACTGATATTAGTCATCCTCTGCCCTTGAAAATGCATGTGTACCCTCAGTAAAAACCTTCACACACAATAAAGAAAAAATCTCTGACTAGAATAAATTTTTTTCTGATCATTTCCTTCAAGCAAGTGGTTATAGAAAGAGATTCTTTGTTTTGTTTTGTTTTAGGTCTGATCAAGCCTCGTAAGACTTACCTTGCATATCTTGTGGGCCTTCAAGTAAAATTCTTCTTTGAGAAATGGCACAGTTTTCTCATTATAATTGTTCCCTTGGCTACCCTACCTGGTACAAAATATCATGAACTAAAATTTATGCTGTTAATATAAAAACAGCCTATATAAAAATTCATTCAGGCAGTGTGAACAGATTGTTTAGAACTAACCAGAAAGTAAACACACACACACACACACACACACACACACACACTCATAAACACAAACTAACAGATAAATAAAATGCTTAAATAAAGGATATCATCATCTTTTCCACAAATTTATCATGTGGATTTTCTGTTTGGGGGAACCTCTTGATGTCACGTTCCAGATGAACAATTTGTTGTTCCATTGCTGCAAGGTTGCTCTTGAGAATTTGAGCTGAAACTGAAGAAAAATATGCAAAGCTTTTAGAATATTTTACCAGGTAGTGTAGAAAAATACTAAAAGCAAACAGTATCAGTTAAAGTACTTTTACTTTTTTTTTATGTAGAAAATTTCATGAAATCAACTCACATTTTTCTGAATTACTATTCATAAAAATTCTACTCTCCATGAAATAAGTGAAAATGTGCAATTTCCTATACCAAATCATCAGGTTTAGTATGGGAATGTCACAATTTTCTTCAGCCATTAGTTCAAATGAATATTTCTATTTAAATTTATTGATGCAATTCTTAATATTTCATTCCTGAATATCTAACTTGAAGATTAAAGAGAAACTAAGGTTCAAAGAGACCTTATTTTATTAATGCATGTTCTTGACTTTTAACTAATTTAAGGTTAAATTACACAAAAGGATAAAATATTTTTTGGGGTTGACGTATTCTAGTTTTTATAAACCAGTTTCATTCTCTAGTACTTCTTATACTCATAGAGAAGTGAAAAATAACTGTTGACACATAGAGAATTTCGAGCAAAACCCAGCAAACACATTCATGTCATTACCTATAAACTTTCAACATGCCTTCAAACACTATCATCAGTTGCTTTAATTACCTCTAACAGTCTCTACAGTTTTCTTTGTCTCTCCTCATTGACAACCAACAATTTTAAGTATTGTATTCAAATTGCTCCTAAATATACTTTCCATATCTCTCATGATGCCTTCTTTTCATAGAGGTAGTTAAAATTTTAAATGAATTTCAGTCTTATTCTCAGGCATATCAGAATTACAATGAAAAATTCAATGATGCTGACAAAACCAACCCCCTGACAAATTTTGGCCAAACTCTCCTGATACAAAATATTGACCACATACATTTTTGACTCAATGAAGAGAAATTGCCTTAAATACAAGGTCTGTCCAGAAGGTATGCAGGCATGTAATATGAAAATAAGAGATGTTTATTGAAGAAGATAGAAGAAACGTTGTACAAAGGATAGTGACGTCTCAGTTCCCTTCCAAGTAGGCACCTTGGGATCTCACACAGTTCTCCCAGTTGCCATCAGCTGCCCTGTCATATTTTCCTGAATCTCATCAACCGTCTGAAATGTCTTCCCTTTCAAAGATTATTTTAGTCTTGGGAAAAGTCAGAAGTTTCAGGGCACCAAATCTGGGCAGTAGCAGGGCTGAGTCACCTGGGTGATTTGACATTTCGCCAAAACGCCTGCATGACCCTGTGATGCGTGAGTGGGCACATTGTTGTGATGAAGCTGCCAATCACCATTTGCCCATAGCTGTGGCTTTGTGAATCATCTGAATAACTTCTGCATAGGAATGTTCAAGCTT
Organism: Noctilio leporinus; assembly: GCA_004026585.1. NCBI lineage: Eukaryota > Metazoa > Chordata > Mammalia > Chiroptera > Noctilionidae > Noctilio > Noctilio leporinus. Next base: position 17,049 of record PVIW01008659.1, on the reverse strand, counting down.
AACACAACGTTTCATGTAGATTCATCGTTCTACTTGCTCAGTCATTTTGAATACGACAGTCACACAGTACATATGCTCACTCAACAGCATCCACCACCCCACTGACTAGTACAGTGGAGTCATCACTGTTAATGCACATGTGCATTCCAGTCCACTCTCCTTGTTTGCCAGGTTACATCAATGTCTCACAAACCCTTCTCATTATATTAACAATGGATGGACTTATTTCAGACAGACCTTGTATACATCGAAGTTCAAGGGACTAAAAAATCAAGTACCAACACTAAAGACAAATTGTTATTTTTTTTATTAAGAATTTTTATTTATTATTTTTTGAGAGAGGGGAAGGGAGAGAGGCAGAGAGGGAGAGGGACTTGAATGTATGGTTGCCTTTCACCTACCTCCAGCTATGGACCTGGCTGGAGACCTGGCTTGCAACCTGGTTATGTGCCCTGGCTAGTAATTGAACCAGTGACCTTTGGGTTCACAGGCCGGTACTTTATCCACTGTGCCACCAGCCAGGGCAAGACAAATTGTTCTTATTAATCTGTCAGTTCAACTTGTTCTATACAATTTGTTGTTACTTATTTAGATCTGAAAAGCTTAAAAACAATTCTTTGTTGAAGCAGTCTAAGAGACCTTTGCTTGCCAAAATTTTGTTAATGGTTTAGTAATCATTGCTTGCTTTATTTAAAGGATGAGTTTGCTGTGGAGGAAATCATTCTCTCTGGCTATAAAATAGATTTTTTTTTTCAATTTGGGTTTTTCTGCTTAATTCTTACCAATTATTCAAAAGGTTTCTCCATATCCATTTGCTTAATTGAAAAACTGAAGCTATAAAACCAAGTTGTTTATGTCATTTTGGTTGCTTGGAAGAAATAAACACATCAGAACTTTCTGCAAAAACAAAATGTGTCCAAAGACCTGTTGAGGTCACAGCAGTAATCCTCCTACTAAGAGCAATAGTAACTTGATTAGTAAAAAGAGGATAGGGAGGAGGGTTCATCTTTTCATTGTTCAATATAGAAACAGTTAAAGCAAGTTGCTATGCACACAAAAGTACATATATCTTAAATAACGAGAGAATATTTTAAATCCAGTCATATTGCTTTTTACCCTAAAGTTAGCTTCTGAATAAAATACTACATTCCAGATAACTGTCCTCTTCAATTTTATATATCAGATCCTTAGTCCTCCCTAAATTCCTTCAAAGCTCTAGCCTAAATTCTCCATCATTATGGGCACTTTTGTTTCAGTGATCTTCCACATGTTAGTTTCCACTTTGACTGGAATTATTTTTGCTTCATGTACATTAACACAGTTTCCACTATAAAACCTGAAGCTACTTAATGGTAAGATCCATATCTAATTCTTTCCTTTTCTCTCAATAAATGTTTGTTGAATGAGTATGTATAGCTCAAGAAGTTTTGGTTCAGGTTTTAAATTTATGCCTATTTGTGTAACTGAATGTGCATGCATACAGTCCTAGTGACCAAAATTTACCATATCAATTATGATGTGAGAATGGAAAGGAAGCAGAAAGTTGACATCTAATTATATGCAGAGGAGGCAGGACTTGCATTAGATGCTTAGACAAATGAGAAAGTGAGGAATTAAGATAAGGGAGAAAGCCCTGGCTGGTGGCACAGTGGATAGATAAGACATTGGTCTCTGAACCTGAAGGTCACTGGTTCAATTCTCAGCCAGGGCACATAACCAGGTTGCAAGCCAGGTCTCCAGCCAGGTCCATAGCTGAAGGCAGGTGAAAGGCAACCATACAATGATGTCTCTCTGCCTCTCTGCCTCTCTCCCTCTCTCCCTTCCCCTCTCTCTGAAAAGAATAAATAAAATGTTTTAAAAAATAAGGGAGAGAAGAAACACCTTTCTTTATTAGGCACCTCTATTCTTTCCCTCTAATGAATTATTAATATTTTTGCTGAAAAAATAATAAAATACTGGAACTGTAATAGTCTAAGGATTTTTTAGCCCACATGTAAATTTGTGCTGCATTATAGAAATAGTACCATTAGAGAAATATATATCTTTAAATTTGGTGGAATTATGGTATCTTAGAGATAGAAGTGACATCACAGGGGATTTGGACTAGTCCTTTGGGTTTTAAAAACTGAGGTGCAATAGTCACTGAAAGTGACCAGTTTTGCCACCCTAAATGCTGCCTTTTGGGATATTGATTTCAAGCTGTTTATTAAGAACCAAGACTCAGAGAGAACCTTTGACCCTCCTCTTTTTCCTGCCCAAGAGATTCAGACAGAAAAACCTGCTTCAGGAAGGGAATCAGAATGTTGCCTTGTCCAATTTGAATGAAGTATGTTAAACAAGAGGGTTTCTGGCAGGGGCCTGTTAGCTAGGTGATCCCTGTGTCCCACTGTTTGTGGGTTGCCTGGAAAGAATTTTCCTGCCTTTTATGTTTTGCTATTTCACAACTACCTGAAAATGGTCCATCTCACTTCTGAAATCTAATATCCCATTCGCCGCTGTTCTCTTTTATCCAAAATGTCTTACATACCAAATGTTGTTTCACTGTTATTGGGATTTTCATGGATTCATCATGTCTATGTGAATTCCCCATACACAGGTATTAAATATTTGATTTTCTTCGGTTAATCTGTCTGTTCATTTGATTATTAGCCCCACCAGAAAAATTCAGAAAGTGGGAGAATATTTTTTCAGTACGCACACTCTGGTCCTTGAAAACATAGCTTAAGACAAGCCTTGCATTTTTAATATCTTTTTTTTTTGGGGGGGTGCAATTCGAGGGAAATAGCATGAGGAAAAAGGGAAAAAAGTAATACAAGAAAGTAAGTTACTGAACTGATCACAGTTTTACCAAAAAATACAGCTGGTTGGTTAGTATCGCAGGTTGTCTCCATCAAGGTCAACCTAATGGGCATGTGACCTATGTAGTGGCACAGGACCCTGTGCTTAAAAGGCTCTGTACTTTGTCTAATGCTTTGTTGTTACCATTTTGAAATTCTTAGTAATTTATTAAGTGGGGACCTGTATTTTCATCTTGCATTGGGCTCCGCTAACTGTGCTGTCAGTTCTGGTCTCCAAATAAGACAAATGAAATGATTATAACATGGAAAAGCTGGTTAGAGGGACTGAGCAGTTTATGTGCTGGCTACTTCTCATTGTCTCTGGTGAAATTCTCTTTTGGGGGGCATTAACTTCTGGCTCTAGACAGAGAGCAAGACACGTGGATCAGGCCTGGAGGTCGGGGGTGGCACAGAAGGGGTACCCAGTGAATCTAAGGTGCTGCATAAACTAGATCCGGAACAGAGGGTTCATTCTGTCCTAAGTGTCTTATTCTCTTTTTTACAGTTGATAGTGCTTTAAAATTTTTTCCACTTATAATTAATATGAGCCTACTTGAATTTTTCTTAACCATCAGATCACACCTCATTTTACCTTACAGCCACACTGATCAGGTCTACTCCCTGTTTTACATGGAAGGTGTCACTAGCAACTTCTCAATCTTCCCAAGCTGCAAACATTTATGGAGTAATTACTTTGTGCTAGACATTATTCTAAGTAGTTTTATGTATTAACTTATTTCATCCTCACAAAAACTATATGTTCTACTTTAGAGCAGGAGTGTGCTATGAGCTAAATGATGTCTTCTCAGTAACTTGCAAATGTAAGGGAGTGGGAAGAGGGCAGGGCAGAGTGAAGGGAAACATGGGACAACTGTAACAGAACAATAAAATAAATTTAAAAACAAATAATAAAGCATAATATATCAATAAAATAAAGTATGTGTCTCCAGTACCTGGAAAGCTAGGCAGTTGAAATAAAATCTGTACCCACTGGCACAAAGGTATATTATTTATATTGGAGGACAAGCATGGTCTGAGGAGCCAGACTGAACTAGATTCTAATGTCTGCCATACCAACTACTAGTTGTATTACCTTGAGCCAGTCACTTAGCCATTCTGGGTTGTAATTTCCTGACTCGCAAAATAAAGATATTAATGCCTTCCTTTAAGAAAAGTCATTTGAGTTAAATAATTTGATAAACAGTTTCTCTTGTTATATCCATAAATTTTCATTTCATTTCATGAAAATTTATTATTCCCCCATACCTTACTTACTACAAATTCCTACTGTTTATGTGCCACCAAGAATTAAACAACAATGCAGATGTAGCTGAACAACCACAAAAGAGCAGTCAGTCCCTACTTGCTACCCTACTAGGGACTGATTTAATTTAATATTTTCTAACCAAGGGAACTAAACTTACATCATGTTCTCTTTTTGTAGGTTGTGTAGGGTACATAGTCTGTGGACCATTGACACTAATGAACAGCCAATTTATTAGAGATACTACCAGGTTCCAAATTTAAAGACTATTTCTGGAAATTAAAACCTGTAGCCTATATTTCCATGCAGACAATTGAAATTAGTTATTTTCACTTTTTAGACTTATCTAAAAGGTAATAGATTTTTAAAAGTGTTACAAAGGAGTTAATATGTTGTTTAGAGAACCAAGATGGGGGAGGAGTAAGCAGAGGTACACCAATCTCCTCCCAACACCAAACTGGAATTACAATTTAACTGGGGAGAAATCATCCAGAATAACCAACAGAACACCAACTGGAGAGAAGTCTTATTACTGCGGACAGAACAGAAGAGCCGATTCATCACAACATGACCAGTGGGAAGTGCAGAGATGTTGACTGGGCTCCCACAAGCGGCAGCTGAAGGGAAGGAGAAACATCTCAGCAGCAGTGGGCTCCACCTGAGAAGGGTGGGATCTAAACCCCCAACTGGGCTTCCCATCCAGGAGCAACACAGCTGAGAGTAAACAGCACCCAGCTGGGAAAAGCAAAAAGCCACCAGGTTTAGCCAACTTGACAGAGAGACAGAGTTCTTACAGGGACCATGTAAGAAAATAACAGCAGCACCCACCTACCCTGGGCTCCAGCAGAGGGAGGGCACAGTGGACTAGAGACACTTAAGGAGGGTTTGGGTCAGTGGCTTTAGGGGGAGAGCTGAGGGAGCAGCCCGTGAGTCCAGTGCTGACCCATCCCCCATACAGCCAGCAGACCACTCTTCTCCAAAGGGCGGGAGCCTGAGGGGAAGTCACAGTCCCTTGCATAGGAATTGATCCACCTCACCCAGCAGTGCCTAAACCTGACCTCAGACACAGGTTGATTGGATTAACAACAGAATTCATTTGCCCCACCCAGAGGTGCTTAAAACTGACCACTGATCACAGACTGATTGGACTAACAAGTAAAGGAGACAAAGACACTGGCTCTCTGATAGTCTCCAACTGGCTGACTAGGCCCAGACTGGGATACGAGCTGACCTCACTAAGCACAGATCCAGGAAGTAAAAAAAGTGCACCTCTATACCACAGAAGGTCACACCACTAAGACAATAAGTCAAAGCAGACCAATCCAAGAAGCAGAAACAAACATGAATCACCTAAAATGGGGAGACAAAGAAATAAGCCCTTGGCAAATGGATAGGAGGAATCCCCAGGAAGAGTGCAAAAAGAAATAGAGGCAAGCACACTCTCTGACATGGAATTCAAAATAATAATGATAGAGATACTCAATGAGCTGAGTGAGTTAAAAGAAAACTGCGAATAACTCCAGGGGAACTACAAAGAACTCCAGAAAAGCCATAAGGAACTTACTGAAAACTACACCAGCATTAGAAAGGGCATAGAGGCCTGGCTGGTGGCACAGTGGATAAGGCACCAGCCTGCAAACCCAAGGGTTGCTGGTTCAATTCCCCAGCCAGGGCACATAACCAGGTTGCAAGCCAGGTCTCCAGTCGGGTCCATGGCTAGAGACAGGTGAAAGGCAACCATACATTGATGTTTCTCTCCCTCTCTGCCTCTCTCCCTTGCCCTCTTTCTACAAATAATAAATCTTTTTCAAAAATTGAACTTATTGGGGTGAAATTGGTTCATAAAACCATACATGTTTCAAGTCCACAGCTCAATAAAACATCACCTGCACATTGCATCATGCACCCACTGCCCCAAGTAAAGTTTCTTTCCACCCCATGTGACCCTGCCTTTGCCCACCTCCACCCTCCAACTTTCTCTCTGGCTATCCCCATACTGTTGTCTGAGTCTATGTGTTATGTATGAATGTTTTATTGGCTTATCCCATCATCTCCTTTCAGCCAGTTTCCTTTCACCCTTCCCCTCTGACAGCTGTCACTTAGTTCCATGTATAGGTGCCTATGTTTCTATTTTTTTAAAGATTTTATTTATTATTTCCAGAGAGAGAGAGAGAGGAAGGGAGTGAGGCAGAGAGGGAGAGAAAACATCAGTGGATGGCTGCCTTTCACCTGCCTCCAGCTATGGACCTGGCTGGAGACCTGGCTTGCAACCTGGTTATGTGCCCTGGCTGGGGAAATGAACCAGCGACCTTTGGGTTCACAGGCGACCTTATCCACTGTGCTACCAGCCAGGGCCTCTGTTTCCATTTTGTTGGTCAGTTTATTTTGCTTATTAGATTCCACATATAAGTGAGATCATATGGTATTTGCCTCTCCCTGACTGGCTTATTTTAGTTAGCGTAACAAACTCTAGGACTATTCATGCTGTAGCAAAAAGTAAGGAGTTCCTTCTATTTTACCTCCAAGGAGCAATCCATTGTCTAAATGTACCTCTGCTTTTTTATCTACTTATCTACTGATTGACACTTGGGGTCTTTCCAGATCTTGGCTACGGTAAATAATATTGCTATGAACATAGGGGTGCATAGGTTCTTTAGAATTGGTGTTTCTGGGTTCTTTGGGTATAATCTCAGCAGCAGAATTGCTGGATGGAAAGGCAGTTCCATCTTTAGTTTTTTTGAGGAAATTCCATGCTGTTTTCCACAGTGGTGGCACCAGTCTGCATTCCCCCTGACAGTGCATGAGGGGTTTCCTTTTGTTCTCTACATCCACAACAGTATCTGTTGTTTTTTGATTTATTAATGATAGACATTTTGACAGGCATAAAGTGACATCTAATTGTGGTTTTAATTTGCATCTCTCTGGTGATTAGTGATGTTGAACAATTTTTCATATGCCTATTGGTCATCTGCATGTCCTTTTTGCAGAAGTGTCTATTCAGGTCCTTGGCCCATTTTTAAATTTGGTTGTTTCTCTTGGTGTTGAGTTATATAAATTCTTTATATATATTTCGGAAATTATCCCCTTATCAGATGTATCATTCGCAAATATGTTCTCCCATTCAGTGGGTTCCCTTTCATTCTGTTGATGGTTTCTTTTGCTGTGCATAAGCTTTTTAATTTGATGTTAGTCCCATTGTTTATTTTTCTTTGTTTCCCTTGCCTGAGGAGATGTATTGGCAAAAATATTGCTACAAGAAATGTCTGAAATATTAATGCCTATATTTTCTTCTAGGATTTTTATGGCTTCACAAATTACATTTAAATCTTTAATCCATTTTGAGTTTATTCTTGTGTATGGTATAAATTGATGATCTAGTTTCATTTTTTTTGCACACATCTGGTCCAATTTTCTAACACCATATATTGAAAAGACTATCTTACTCCATTGTATATTCTTACCTCCTTTCTCAAATATTAATTGACAATAAAGGCAAGGCTTTATTTCTGGGCTCTCAATTTTGTTCCAGTGATCTGTAGGCCTGTTCTTATATCAGCGCTAGGCTCTTTTGATTACTATGGCCTTACAATATAGTTTGACATATGGTAGTGTGATCCTTCCAACTTTGTTCTTCTTCCTTAAGATTACTGAGGTTATTCAAGATTTTTATGTGGTTCCATATAAATTTTTGGAATATTTTTTCTAGTCTCTAGATATAAATTTTTTGTAATATTTTATATCTAGAGATATGTCATTGGCATTTTAATAGGAATTGTGTTGAATCTTTAGATTGCTTTGGGAAGTATGGACATTTTAATGATGCTAATTTTCCCTCCCCATGAACACGGTATATACTTCCACTTATTTGTATCTTCCTTAATTTCTTTCTTCAAGATCTTATATAATTTTCCAAGTATAGATTTTTTTACCTCCTTGGTTAAATTTATTCCCAGGTACATTTTTTGTTGTTGTAATAGCAAATGGAATTGTTTTCTTACAATTAGTTTCTCAGCATAGATCTCAGGGCAGATGAGCCTACAAGGTCCACCTCCAGTTGTCAGTCACTCCACCTCCCCCTGTTGCCAGGTCTTCCTACAGAGCTCTCTAAAGAAAAATTGTAGAGTGGGCCCAGGCTGGCCACAACCCAGAGACCCTTCTGCAGGTCATAGCTTGGTAGGGCAAGATGACTGGAATTGGGAGGACAGGGCTAGTGGGTCCCCTACTTGGGGCTGTTTGGTAAGGCACTCCATGAGAGGAAAGTGGCCCCTTCTCCAGTGCCAAACCACACATTCTCTATCAGAGTCTCCGGTTCTTGCTCCCCAGGAGGAGGGTGCTACAGGTTGGGTACAGTGAGCCGTCCTCTCTGCAGGAGCAAGCTCACCAGGGCAGAGACACTGGGGCTCAGGGGACAGATAAAAAAGTCTTCCATTGGTCTGGTTCTGGCTGAGTCTACTGGGTAGGGATTAAGCATTTCGTCTGGGTCCCAATCAGTAACCTCTGAGGGAGATACACTCCAGATGTTCCAGCTCTGAGCAGCCCTCGCTTCCCCCTTGCTGAACTGAGCTCAGTAGGATGGAGTCAACAGGACTTGGAGGGCAGATCCAAAGAGTCTCCCATTGGGGGTAATGCCAGCAAAGCTGTGGGACAGGAGCATGCACTTATTCCCCTTCCTGGAATAGCATGGCCTGAGCTTGCAGTGAAGATAGCAGGGGCCCCCTTGTGATGTAGTCACACAACTCAGCATCTGCCCCTCTGGTTCCTGGGTAAAGGCCTCCCTGGGAGACGTGCTCTGAAAGTCCCAGCTCTGCATGGCACTCCTATCCCCTGTGTGACTGAACTCAGCAGCACAGGCCAAGTGAATCAATTGATGGAGGAGGGCACCAGCTGCTCACTTGAGGTGAGGAAGAATGGTTCCCTTTCCAAAGCTACACAGTTCAACCACTGGCCGAGTCTCTTCCAAGAGCTTCTCCAGGAAAAGAGCATCCCAAAGGCCCCTGCTTGGTGCAACCAGCAGACCCTTCTGTAGGACCCAAGCACAAGAGAGTGGTGTCACTAGTAGTCAGAGGACTAGGCAGTGCATATTCCAGGCTGGCGCTGTAAGAATAGGATTGCCTGACACTGGGAAGGTGGCATCTGGGTCTACAGAAGACTCCCTTCTGTCCCAGGCAGTGTGAATCCACACTGATTAGCACCACTAGATGCTACGCAGGCTCCTCTTCCCACCTCTATTGCTCTGGGTTGGGGATCCCTGAATGGGGTTCAGACCTCACACTCCTAGGGGAAGGGAATTCTACAGCCAAGATATCCCTCCAGCTTCTCAGCTGCCACATGTAGGTACTATGAGGATCAGCCCTTTCTGTTGTGGTCTCACCTGTAAATCCTTGGTTATTCTATTGTAGTTTAGCTATCCTTCAGTTGCTTATTCAGGTTGATTGCTCTATAATTTAGCTATCAGTCAATTAGGCAACAGGAACAGGTAAGCATGGCTCACACCTACTCTGCAGCGATTTTGGAATCTCCTTGAATAAATTTGGTTCAATCTCAAAAGGTGGGAGTCAATGAATCTTGATTATTTAATTATTTAATTAGGTGCTAACTTTTATTACTTCTAATATTTCTTGACTCTTTGTGTGTGTGTGTGTGAGAGAGAGAGAGAGAGAGAGAGAGAGAGAGAGAGAGAGAGAGAGAGAGAGAGATTTTTACAAGGGGCAAGGTGCATAGAGTTCTCAGAACATTTAAATAACCGAGCAGTTAGAAATACTTGTCTCCTGCATAGCCTTAGCCTCAGGGTATAGTTTTGTGCCTGTCATTAGATTAGTCCACTAATATAAATTAGGGAGTTTTTAATGAAGTGCAAATATTTTCTACCTAAGTGAATTCCCACTACAGGCATATTCAATGACTGATTAGTCATTCTGGTGGCACTTTAATTTTTCGCTCATTTCATTTTTTTTACATCTGGTATTGAATTAGAGAATTGAAATTGTAAGACTAAAAAATTTAATTATACCTATCAGGTTCTTTATTATAGATTTATTTCTTGTACTCTATAAACAACCTTTTAAGTTCAATATACTCTTGAGCTATATAAATAGGGAGAAATTTTCCCCACAAACTTTATTTCAGTTAAAAAATATACATACACTTTTTACCTGGCTTCAAGCAAATACATGAGAGTGGCCTGAACTTCATTCAAAAGATTTTAAATGACAATTTTGCTCTAATTCATAATTTAAAAAAAAATAAAGTGAAAATAAATATTTTAAGTGAGATTTTAAATGGAAAGGTTCTTTAACTACACAATATATGAGAACTGATATGCATCTAAGGGGGAAAAGGAAGTATTGTGATGACATTCTCTAGACCATGTGTAGAATGTGTAATTTTATGTAAATATGAAAGTTTTTCTAGGAGGTTGAAGATTTTTTCCTCTAAATTAAATACATCTATTAATTTTACCCATTGACAAAGTAACTGAACACTTCTTACATCTTTGCTCTCAGAAAAGCCAAGTTAAAATTTACTCTGGCAAGTCTATATGTGAATAGGCCTAAATATTATTATAAATACCCTGTAATTTTCTTTAACTGAATATATTTGGTTGAAGAATTACTATCAGCTGAGGTGCACAGCATTAAAGTGATTCATCCAGAAAGCATATGTAAAAAAGAAAGGACATTACAAGCTGCCTGAACAACAGGCACAGTTGTATTCTTTCTCAAGTGATTTTGTAAGTTAATAGTTTCATTTTATATGAATACTGTGCATGGAAATGAAGCAAATATGTTTATGTAATAACATTAGCAAAAACTCATCTCTGTGGGCTTCTTAGGCCTTTAAAAGAATTAAATGGTGCCCTGGCTGGTGTGCTTCAGTTGGTTGAAGTATCCTGTAACTAAAAGGTTGCGGGAACCTAATGAACAAAATAAACAATTGAGCAAAATAGAACCAGAGACATAGATATAAGGAACAGACTGACAGTGACCAGAGGGAAGGGCAGTAGAGGGGAGAGAAGGAGAAGGGTCTAGTAAAGGAACTTGTATGAATGACCCATGGATATGGACAATAGGGCAGAGATTGACTGTGGGAGTGGGCAGGGTGGACAATAGGGGAAAAATTGGGTCAACTGTAATAGAACAACAATTTTACAAAAGGCAAAAAATAAAAACAGTTGTGGGTTTGATCCTTGATCCCAGATCCCCAGTCCAGGCATGTGCAATACCCAATCCGGGTGCATATGGGAAGCAACCAATCAATGCTTCTCTCTTGCATTGATGTTTTTCTCTCTCCTTTCCTCTCTCTTTATAAGCCATTAAAAAAAAAAAAATGTCCTGGGGTGATGATAAAAAAAAAAGTGGTAATGTTCCCAAATAAGAAATTCATATATGAAAAATAATGTTAGAAATTGATTCATTCTCAGAACATTTTAAACATTTCTTTAAAACAATTATTTAAAAGAAAATAAGTAGAATAGATACTGAATGAAATTTAAAAATATATGTCCTCAATATGTGCTCATAAGTGCCATTGCCTGCCCCTCTAATGTGTGCCCTTGAGGAGAAGATGCAGTGTTTCTTGGTTGGATGCATAATACAGCCTGACCAATGCTGCAAGCAAAGGAACTTCCATTAGGAATCATGAAGAACTTCTTTATAAATCACATAAATATTTAACTCTAAATACTTCACTAAGCATATTTCAATGTTTGAGTTCACATTCCTAGAAGCTTTAAGCCTGAAAACCTTATTCTGAATGCATTTTTTAAAAATAAAGAAATTAAGACTTTTTAAAAACTTACGAATAACTATGGGGAATATGGCTAAAAAGACAGTTGGGGTAAAGGAGAAAAAATAGAAAGTTTGAAATCCTCTGAAAACTGTTTGGCAATAAAAAAATTCTGTAGCCTGACAGTCAAGTCACCCATGGAGAATCACAGTTCTTTCACCTGCTGTCTCTTCTGTAAGTGTTCTGCCTGCAGCAAATGGTATTTGTGAATTTTTAAATCAAAGGCTGAAAAACAAACTGAAATTCCCTACTCCTGTTGATAGTCTTAGCTCAAGGCCAGGATTGGGATGTATGTATGCAAGCTGGGGCTTCTATAAAGTGATACTGAATCTAGTCTTGTCCCAGTATTTTTTCTCATCATGAAGAATCTTTGATTCAATCCCATTTCTTTTCCTTGAAAGAAAAGAACCCTCACTCACCACTCCTTGAACTGGAATAATTCTAATGGGTCAAGTAAAGTTTTCATTGACTTGAGGTTGGGCTATACAAAACTATCCTACCCTAAAGATTTTATGTAATTGGATGGAACAGGCACTGTCCTCAACAACAAAAACTTGCCAGAACCTTCAAATACTGATAAATCCTTCATGACAATCCTATGTTAGTCTTCACCTGTGAAATATATGTAATACATTCTTCTTTCACCTTGGAATTAGAACACTAGTGGTAAAAGAGACCTTGTGAAAGAATATTACATATTATTATGTTAGAAAGCCTTAGCCCTGGCTGGTGGCTTAGTGGATAGGCACCAGTCTGTGAACCCAAAGGTTGCTGGTTCGATTCCCCAGCCAGGGCACATAACCAGGTTGCAAGCCAGGTCTCCAACCAGGTCTGTAGCTGGAAGCAGGTGAAAAGCAACCATACATTGATATCTCTCTCCCTCTCTGCCTCTCTCCCTTCCCATCTCTCTAAAAATAATAAAGTCTTTAAAATAAATAAATTAATTAAAAAATAATAGATCACCTTAAAAATATAAGTTAGTATAATTACAAAAATGAATAAGGGCTCTGAAAAAGGGAGGCTTGTTGACTGAGACTAGAAAGAATAAAATCTTAATTTAATCTTAATATGAAATTATCAATTTGTAAAATTTGGGAATTTGAGTCTATATTTATATGTGCATTTAGTTTTGAGAAACTGTAATTAACATTGTTTTTTAAATCACAGAGGAAAAAACAATTATAACACAACTACATTCAATATTGTCACATTGTGCAAAACAAGATGTGAGAAATGAGTACTGTTCATTTTATACCAAGATAACTACCTGGTTCTTGAATAAGCATTAAGAAATGCTTCTTTTAAAAGTTTATTTTTAGCCCTGGCTGGTGGCACAGTGGATAAGGCACCGGCCTGCGAACCCAAAGGTCGCTGGTTCGATTCCCCAGCCAGGGCACATAACAAGGTTGCAAACTAGGTCTCCAGTCAGGTCTGTGGCTGGAGGCAGGTGAAAGGCAACCACACGTTGAAAAAAAAAAAGTATATTTTATTGATCATGCTGTTACAGTTGTCCTAATTTTTTCCCTTAGCCCCTTCCACCCAGTACCCCACTTCCCTCCAGCAGTCCCCCCTCCAAATTAGTTCATGTTCAGGGGTCATGAATTAAATTCTTTGGCTAATCCATTTCCTATACTATTAACATTCCCCTGTCTATTTTGTTCCTATCAGTTATGTTTCTTGATCCCTGCAACTTTTCCTCTTTTCTTCCACTTCTTCCACCCAGCTGTTAACCCTCCAAATGATCCCCTTACCTATGATTCTGTTCTTATTCTGATTGTTTTCTTAGCCTGTTTTTGTTTTTATTTTTTAGAATCTGTTGTTGATAGTTGTAAGTTTGTTGTCATTTTACTGTTCATAGTTTTTATCTTTTTCATAAGTCCTTTTAACATTTCATATAATAAGGGCTTGGTGATGATGAACTCCTTTTGGGGAAGCACTTTATCTGCCCTATTATCTGAGCAATCACTTAATGGCAACTTTACTAACATGCCCTTACTCCTGATATATTATATTCTTAATAAGGTATGATTGACAAACAATTTGAGTACTTTCTTTCACATGCTATCTGGCAAGAATTAAATACATCAAGATAGTATTGTCATAAAGTTTCTTTAAAGGAATGCTAGCCTTCTTGAGGAAGAACTGGATTCCTAAACTTAATGAGACTGAATGATTTGACATAGTTACTCTTGCACTTGACCAGGTTTTCCCAGAACAAGTCTAATGTGCAAAGTCTACCAGTTTATATATATACAAAGCTGCTAACTTTCACCCAGACTGAATGTGGTTGTTGTCAGATCAATGTCAATGCTGAAGTCATAAAGCTGGAGTCATCAGTGTCCACTCCGTGTCACTGCTGCCCAGGTGAGAAGCTCTCCTGCCTGGTAACAGGGTTACAGGTCAGACAAAAGTTGTTTGAGGCCCTGGCTGGTGGCACAGTGGATAAGGTGCCGGCCTGTGAACCCAAAGGACGCTGGTTCCATTCCCAGCCAGGGCCCATAACCAGGTTGCAAGCCAGGTCTCCAGCAGGGTCCGTAGCCGGAGGCAGGTGAAAGGCAACCATACATTGATGTTTCTCTCCCTTTCTTGCTCCCTCCCTGCCCTTCTCTAAAAATAATAAATAAAATCTTAAAAAAAAAAAAAGATGCTCAGAAGGGTATAGTAATCTGATGGATATATTTTCCTTATTTATTTATTTATTTTAAAGATTTTATTACATTATTTTCAGAAAGAGGGGAAGGGAGAGAGGCAGAGAGGGAGAGAGACATCAATGTATGGTTGCTTTTCACCTGCCTCCAGCCACAGACCTGACTGGAGACCTGGTTTGCAACCTTGTTATGTGCCCTGGCTAGGGAATCGAACCTGCAACCTTTGGGTTCGCAGGCCGGCGCCTTATCCACTGTGCTACCAGCCAGGGCAGTATTTTCCTTATTTATTAACTGACTATAGATACTAACAGGATTACTATACACCCAGAGATCAAAGATTGATAATGCAAACTAAAGTAATTAGAGAATAAAATTGTAATAATTATCTAAGTTTCTCACCACTGAAATTATCCCATAAAGAAAAACAGGGCTTTATCTGAGTACTACCATCTCAAGAATCTATTATACTGTAAGCATGTTTTTGCCTAACAATCAAACAATGAATTAAAGGAGGGGGTGAGGTACATAGGCAAGGCCTTCTAGATAAGGAGTTTAGGCTTCACCCTAAAAGTAATGGGAAAAGGCTGAAAGGCATATAAGCAGATAAGGATGGTGAAATTTACACTTTAAAAAAGGTAACTTGGGCAGATACATGGCAAATGGAGGGAGGGGGGTTGTGAATAGAAAAGGGTAGAAGTGTTAGGAAACAATTATGATCTATTCAGGAGATGAAGGTGGCTTAGGTTAGAAGGACCAAAGATAACTGCATTGTGAATTTTAGAGGGAGAGCTGGCTTGGCTTTGGGTGGATGAAATGTGAGAAGTAAGGAAGAGGGAATTGTTGAGAATAACTTCTGGGTTTCTGGCACATAAGATGGCAATGGAGATGTTTGGAAGGGAGATTTGTGGGGTAAGATCAATGGTGTAGTTTTGGACCCTATTAAGTTTCTTTGTTTGTTTGTTTTTTTTTTTTAATGTAATTTTTAAGGTTTTATTTATTTAGTTTTAAAGAGAAGAAAAGGGAAAGAGAGAGGGAGAGAAACATAAATGTGTGGTTGCCTCTCATGCAGCTTCAACTGGGGACATGGCCTGCAACACAGGCATGTGCCCCTGACTGGAAATCCAACCCTTGATCCTTTGGTTCACACACACAGGCACTTGATCCACTGAGACACACCAACCAGGGCTGGACCTACTAAGTTTCAATAGTATGAACCACTGAAGTTGAGACTACAGATAGGTTGATACATAAATCTGTAGCATTTTCATACAAATCCCACCTCAGGACAGTTACATCGTTTCATCACATTGCTATAATTAATTTAATCTATACGAAGTTTTCTGTCTGTACAAATCTAGGTAATAATTCCTGTATCGCTGACTCATTCCAAGTACAAGCATTTCTATATGCTGGTTAAGATCTTTTCCCTCTGGGTTATGCTTATAATTTATTCCATTTTTTCTTTATTCTTCTTTTCTCGCAGTGACTGTAAACTTGCACAGGTACCATGTATATTCCTATTCAAACATTTTTTCAAGTCATGTTGTTATACTTCTCTAAAGACAAATGTTGCCAATAACAACCACACAGCTAATTGCATTTAGAGATAGGGAGAGCATACCTAATCAAAAAAGCTGCAGGCCTTTAAAGCACATAGCTATGAAAATGTCTGCCAGAATTTCCTCCAAAGGAGAAGAAATATGAAACACTCAATTGTTTTTCCTTCACAGTGCACATTCAAGGCATGTTAACACTGGTACAAGGGGAAGAGTTAAGAGTGGTTGAGCCAATACGAGACAATGTAGGTTTCATCCTCCTTTGATACCTTTTTCCCATTGGCTTTTCCTAACTGTAGCTCTACAATCTTCTTTTAGGGTATATGCTTTTCTAGTTTCACTGTTGGTTGTTTGTTTTTTTTTTTTTTTTTTTTGAATGATCATTGCAATTTATTGCTAATTGTCATTATCACTGAGCATTCTTTTAAGATCATCAGCAATGCATATCTGTATTTTCATCAGAATGGACCAATGCAATTATCACTTCTCAGTATATTGAGTGAATGGGGAAGCTGCACACATCTGCTTTAGTTTCCAAGTCAGTAATTCTGCTGCTGCCCTGATGTGATAAAGTTCTATTTAAAATTTTATTGTTGTATTACATCCATCCCCTTTTTGCTCCCATCTGTCCCCCTCCCCACCCACCCATTCCCCCCAAAGTCAATCCCACCTGTTGTCCATGTCCATGGTTCCTTTATACTAGGTTCTTGTCTAAGCTGCTCCCTTTCTTTGCCTCTGCCTCCCACCTCCCCCCAACCCCATTCCCCCTGACCACTGCAGGCCTATTCCTTGTATTCATATACTTGGTTCTGTTTTGCTTGTTGTTAGTTTTGCTCATTATTGTCCTGTAATGGGTGAGATCATATGATATTTGTCCTTCACTGACTGGCTTATTTCACTAAGCATAATACTCTCCAGTTCCATCCATGTTGTTGCAAAGGGTACAAGTTCCTTCTTTC
>PVIW01008658.1:0-58731 GCA_004026585.1 Noctilio leporinus | reverse complement strand
GGGGAGGGGGACAGAGGGGAGCAAAAAGGGGATGGATGTAATACAACAACAATAAAATTTTAAAAAATGTAAGGCAAACATAATTACTAAATTAAAATATCAATCATTTCAATGATAAAAATACTCAAATACTATAATTATATAATTGTCCTAAAAGACCATTCACTTAATAATTTAGCTTTAAAATGTAGAAAGCAAAAAACAGAAATGCCAGGCTTCTTTAACATATATTTTTTCTTAGTGATTGATAGAACAAATAAGCTAAAGAGATATCAGACTTGAATAATTTTCAGAAATTAAGCTAATATTTATATATGGAACACTGAAACCAGAAATAGCAGAATTAATCTTTTAAAACACCAGAACATTTATGAAATTGACTGTGTACAGGGACTCAAAGCATGCATGATACCAACCTATGTTCTCTGTGAGAGTTATTTAAGTCTATGTTTCTTCTGAATTGTATTTTTCCTCATAGTTATGTTTGTTGATTCTTGGGAAATAATGGTAAGATGATATATTTCAGATACATTTTGAAAATATCTTCTTTGTGTTCATCTAAATTTTAAAAAGTTAACAATTTTGATATATTCTAATAATATAACATTTTTAATGTATAATTCTATAGATTTTAATAGTTTTAGGTAAGAAACTGTTACTTACTTTAATTTTATTAAAATGAGTATGTAAGAGTTTTTTCATTTTTAGTATAATAAATTTTTAACTGTTTTACATTTTTACATTTAGATCCACAACACATATCAAAAGTTTATGTTGTGTAAACTGAGGTAAAAATAATGAAGACCAATACTTGTTTCCATTTGGAAAAGCACCCATTCAAGAAAAATCCATCCTTAACTTATGGCAAAACAGTTTCATTTTAATTGTACACTAAATAAATGCTAATTTTTCAATCTGTTTTTCTATTGTTTTCTGTTTTTTAAAAATTTAATTTTATTGTTGTTGTATTACATCTATCCCGTTTTTTGCTCCCCTCTGTCCTCTTACCCATCCACCCATTCCCCCACAAAGTCAATCCCACATGTTGTCCATGTTCATGATTCCTCCATACTAGGTTCTTCTCTAAACTGCTCCCCTTCCCTGCCTCTTCCTCTCTCCTCCTCCCACCCCTCTTCCCCCTGCTTGCTGAAGGCCTATTCACTATTCATATATCTGGTTCTGTTTTGCTTGTTGTTAGTTTTGTTCATTATTGTCCTTAAATGAACAATAATGTTCATTATTGTCCTAAAATGGGTGAGATCATATGGTATTTGTCCTTTACTGACTGGCTTATTTCACTAAGCACAATAGTTTCTAGTTCCATCCATGTTGTTGCAAAGGTTAGGAGTTCTTTCTTTCTTTCTGCTGTGTAGTATTCCGTTGTGTAAATGTACCAAAGTTTTTTGATCCAATCATCCACTGATGGGCACTTGGGCTGTTTCCAGCACTTGGCTATTGTAAATAGCACTGCTATGAACATAGGGGTACATAGGTTCTTATGAATTGGTATTTCAGGATTCTTTGGGTATAGTCCTAGTAGTGGAATTGCTGGATCAAAAGGCAGTTCCATTTTTAGTTTTTTAAGGAAACTCCATACTGCTTTCCATAGTGTCTCTACCAGTCTGCATTTCCACCAACAGTGCACCAGGGTTCCCTTTCCCCATATCCTTGCCAGCACTTGTTGTTTGTTGATTGTTTTAATGTTTCATTACTATATATTTAAACTAAAATGCACTGATGATATATGTTCATATTCAAGCTTGTACTGGCTATTTCTGGCCTATGCCATTGCCATACATATACTGAAGCAGTTTTTTCTAGCTTTATTGAGTTATAATTGACAAACAAAAATTCTATATATTTAAGGTATACTACTTAATGTTTTGAGATATATGTATATGTGAAATAATCAGTACAATCAAGCTAATCAACATATCCAACACCTCACATAGTTATGGTTTCCTTTTAGACATTTGCAATGACTTTTCTTACAATGAGTTTGCCACCCACAGGTGTCATGGAAGCCACCACTTCATGTAAACCAAAATAGGAAATGAAATCTCATATCAACCATGTTGTCATTGAACATATAAATTATAGCAAGTTAACCACTACTGGTCTTCTGATATATAAATGTGGTGGGATTGCATGAAAGATCCATTGAAAAAGTGGAGAAGAAGGCTCCTGAGATGGGGAGGAGCTCTTTCAAGTACAGCTGGATGTTAGATAAACTGAAAGCTGTACAGCTCAGTGGGATCACCATTGTTATCTCCCTATAGAAATTAATTTGAGTCCAGCAAATGTTATGTGACCCTCATTGATGCCCCAGGATACAGAAACTTTGTCAAAAACACAATTATAGACGTATCTCAGGCTGACTGTGCTGTACTGATTTTTCTGCTGGTGTGGCTGAATTTGTATTTGATAGCCCCAGAATAGGCAGACCCATGAGCATGTCTTACACACTTCTTGTGAAAAAGATTGTTGTTAACAGAATGGATTTCACTGAGCCACCCTATAGCCAGAAGAGATATATGAAAAATGTTCAATAAGTCAGCACCTACATTAAAAAAAAAAAAAAAAAGGGGGGGGGGACAGAGGGGAGCAAAAAGGGGATGGATGTAATACAACAACAATAAAATTTAAAAAAAAAAAAAAAATTGGCTACAACTTCGACACAGCAGCATTTATGCCCATTTCTGGTTGGAATGGTGGCAAAATGGTGGAGCCAAGTGCTAACATACCTGGTTCAAAGACTGGAAATTTACCTGTAAAGATGGCAACATCAGTGGAACCACACCGTTTAAAGCTCTGGATTACATCCTGCCACCAGCTTGTCCAACTGACAAGCCCCTGCATCTGCCCCTCCAGGATGTCTACAAAATTAGCAATATTTGTATTGCTCCTATGGGCTGAGTGGAGACCAGTGTTCTAAACATAGCACAGTTGTCACCTTTGCTCCAGTCCCATTACAACTGTTGTAGAGTTCATAGGACTTTGTGTGAAGTTCTTCCTGGGGACAAGGTGGGCTTCAATATCTAGATGTGTCTGTCAAAGATATCCATTGTCACAATTTAATTGGTGATAGCAAAAATGAGCCACCAATGAAAGCATCTAGCTTCACAGCTCACATGACTATCCTGAACCATTCAGGACAAGTTGGTGCTGAATATGCACTTGTGCTGGATTATCATACAACCCACATTGCTTGTAAATTGACTGAACTGAAAGAGAAATTGACTATCATTATAGGAAATAAAAACTGGAAGATGGCCCAATACTTTTGAAATCTGGTGATGCTGTCATTATTGATATGGTTCCTGGAAAGGCCATGATGCTGAGAGCTTCTCTAACTGTCCCCTACTAGGCCATTTTGCTGTTTGTGACATGAGACAGACAGTTGCTGTAGGTGTCATCAAAATAGTGGACAAGAAGGCAGCTAGTATTCCTAGGAGCTAAGAAGGCTAAGTGAATCTTATCCCCAATACCTGCCACCTCAGTCTTAATCAGTGGTGGAAAAAAAATGGTCTCAGAACTTTTGTTTCAATCGGTCATTTAAGTTTAATAGCAAAGGACTGGTTAGTATTTATAATGTATCATAAAATCTTCAAAAGTAAAGGAGAATGTTTCATGACCCATTTGTTTTGTGTGACAGTTATTAGTTTTTAGCATCAGTACATTTTAATGGAAATAACTGGACCAAAAAAAAAGTCTGTTATAAAATTTTGAGACCTATTAAAACAATGTTTAATGAGAAACCTATGCATTCTTCTAGTCAACACTGTAAATTCTTATGGTACTGCTTAGTAAGCTTTAAGTAAGAGTTACCTATATTCTATTTCTGATGTTATTATCTGCCAAAACTTTAGAATTTGCTAATTCTGGGTAAAGCTTTTTCCCTTGGAAGGAACATTGTTTTTTGTTTATTTTGTTTTTCATGTCTTAAGGAAACAATCTGTTTACATAGTAAAAAGCTATTGGAAAGAGGTCTGTTGATGCAATACTTCATAGGTTAGAAAAGATAACCAAAGAACAATTTTATTTATCTGTAAGCTACTTATAAAGGTCAAAGGCTATAATATGAAAGCCCACATGCTGCATATGAAATTTTGTATTGTTACATTAATATTAAGCAAATTTGTGGGATATCAAATTTTACTTTCCCACCTATTAGAATGTGAATTCTCACAATTACAAATACTAAGCTAGTTCAAAATAAGGCTTATATAAGTATTGAGCACTACCTTGGGACAGTTAATTAATCCAGATTTTTAAAAAATTGATACTAGAAATTGAAATATTTTATTGAAATATAATTGATAGGATACATTATTTTCAGATTATAAAACATAATCTGTATATATTATAAAATCATCACCACAAAAAGTCTGTTTACATTCTTCAGCAGATCTTTCATATATCGGGTGGTCATTTTTATGTCTTTTGTGGAGAAATGTCTGTTAAAATGTTCATCCGTGTTTGAAATTTGGGTAATGGTTTTGTTTTGTTTTGTTGAAAATTGGGATATTCTAGTAGTTTTATGATTTCAGGTCTTATGTTTATGTCTTTAAACCATTGAGTTTATGTTTTTGTAAGTTATGAGATGAGAGGGTCTGATTTATTCTTCTCCATCTGGACATCTGGTTTCTGGACATCCTTATAGAACAAAAAAAAATCTTTTGCTTTTGTGTGCTCTTGTCAATGTTGTTCAGGATCACTTGACAACAGTTGACAATAGATCTGTGTGTGTGTGTGTGTGTGTGTGTGTGTGTGTGTGTGTGTGTGTTTCTGGATTCTTTATTCTGTTCCATTGGTCCCTAGGCCTATTGTTATTCCAGGACAATACTGTTTGTATTACTCATTCTGTAATTTATTTTGAAATTAGTACATGTGAGGCCTCCATCTTTCTTCTTGCTTAATATTTTTTTTGACTACTTGAGATCATTTGTTGTTTTATGTGAATTTTAGGATTGATTTTTCTCTTTCTAAAATGAATACCATTACAATTGTGATAGCAAGAAACATTATTTCTGGTGAAAATCAGATATATAAAGGAGAAGATTGCATGTTTTGTAGATGTTTTTAAAAATATGATTTCATTACAAAATAACACAAAAATGAAAGAGAAAATGTAGTGAATAATTGGTTTATATTCTTCACTATTTTTTTATCTATAGCTAATGCCAGACATAAACATAATAGAAAGCATTAAAGTTTACAGAAGAGGACAAACTAGGAATTTTATTCATGAAATGGATAGAAAAAGAAAAACAGAGTGTGTCTATACAAAAGCACTGTAAAAAATCAAGAAACAAAAATAAAACATTTATTGTTGATTAAAATATTTTCAGAACTCCAGAGATCAAGATACAGAAAAATGTAAAACAATAATCCAAACTGAATCAAATACCCTAAAAAATGACTAGAAGTTATTAAAAACATCAAAACAAAATCAATGAAAATAAATATAAATGAAAATAATAGATGAGAGTTGATGGAACTCAGGAGGTAGAGAAAATAGATTAAGTCACAGGAGAAATAAGAATTAAATTATGAGGAGAATGGATCTTAATGAAAATGTTATTAAATGTAGTAAATGATGTAAATCATATAAAATGTTATTAAAGATATGAAGAAAAGAACCAAAGATATAACAATGCTCTAAAAATGAAGGTACTTTTTGGAAATATTAGTTTTATTTAAAGTATTTTTTAATTTTAAAATTACAGATCACATTCAATATTATTCTGTATCAGTTTCAGATGTGTAACATAGTGGCTAGACAATCATGTATGTTTCAGTGTAGTCCTCCTGACACTTCAAGAACCCACCTGGTCCCATACAGAGTTACATATCATCATTGACTATATTCTTTATGAGTTAATGTACTTCTCTGTCATTATTCTGTAACTACCAATTTTTACTTCTTAATCCCCTCATTTTCTTCATGTAATTCTCCAACCCCACATCCCCCTGTCAACTGTCAGTCTGTTTTCTGGATGTATTAGACTGTTTCTATTTTGTAGTGAGGTAACATGTCAAACCTTTCAGAATGGCTATCATCAGTAAATCAGCAAATAAGTGTTGGTGAGGATGAGGATAAAATAAAATCCATGTGCATTGTTTTGCTGGAAATGCAGATTGGTCCAACCACTATAAAAAACCATGCGGAAGTTGCTCAAAAAATTAAAAATAGAATTGATTTATGACCCAGTGATTCTACTTCTGGGAATATATCTAAAGAAACAAAAAAACTAATTTCAAAAAGTACATGCATCCCCATGTTCATTGGAGCACGATTTACAATAACAAAGGAATGAAAGTAACCAATCTGTCCAACAATAGACAAGTGTATAAAGAAGCCATAATGCATATACACAGTGAAATACAACTCAGCCATAAAAAAGAATGAAATTTTATCTTTTGCAAAGGCGTGAATGGGCCTAGACTAGAGGGTATTTTACTCATTGAAATAAGTTAGAGAAAGAAAAATACGATGTGATTTTACATATATGTGGAATCCAAAGAACAAAATAAAAAAAATATATTATTATTTTAATAGGAAATTTCTATGATCTTTTAAGATTTTGTTTTAAATTTATTAGTTTTAGAGAGAGGGGAAGGGAGAGAGGCAGAGAGGCATAGAAGCATCAATGAATGATTGTCTTTCACCTGCCTCCAGCTATGGACCTAGATGGAGACCTGGCTTGCAACCTGGTTAAGTGCCCTGGCTGGGAATTGAACCAGCAACCTTTGAGTTCACAGGCAAGCACCTATTTACTGAGCCACCAGCCAGGGTTTAAATATTATTCTCTTAAAAAGAAACATTTAAAAAATACGTGGAAGGATTCTAAAATTTTAAACTTATATCTAATAATATCCTATAAATAATCTGAATCATCTCATTGGGAAAACCTACTAAATATTAGTAATAATCAATTTTGGTAAACTCATAGACTTACAATATAAATATAAAAACAAACATAATTTATCAGGTCTGTCAATAAAGAAATCTAAATAATTTACAAAAGCAAGATAGTTAAATTGTTATTAGACTACTTAAAAATAACATATAAGCCCTGGCTGGCAGTTCAGTGGATAGACGCTGACCTGCAAACCCAAAGGTTGCTGGTTTGGTTCCCCAGCCAGGGCACATAACCAGGTTGCAAGCCAGGTCTCCAGCCAGGTCTGTAGCTGGAGGCAGGTGAAAGGCAACCACACATTGATATCTCTCTCCTTTTCTGCCTCTCTCTCTTCCCCTCTCTCTGAAAATAATAAAATTTAAAAAAATACCATAAACTAAGAAAGTGGAACAATATATGTAATAAACCTAAGTAAATATGAACCATAGTGAATACCTCCAGTCAAAATGTTTTTTGTAATAAAAAACATGTGATATGAAAGCATACCATGCAAATGATATACAAGGAAATTTTGCATTGCTATGTAACATCAGAAAAAAGGAAAATTCAAATCAAGGTATACAAACAAAAATGAAAAAATATATAAATAGTTAGAAGGGTGTAAATTCATCAAGAGAACATAAATATCCCACATTGTATGGATCTTAAAGCAGTTTCACAATGCAAAACTAATAAAATTAAAATTAAAATGAATAAATATATAATTATATTACTATCTTGAGCACTCCATTCTTAGTAAATGATAGGAAATATGGGACAATCTCTAAGGATATAAAATACTTGAGCAAATCTATCAATTAAATTGATATAAATGATACTTTAAAATACTCCATCCAAATATGTCTGAATATTATTTGCAAGCACACAGAAATACTTAACAAAGTAGACCATGTTTTAGGCCATAATTAAAGATTTTTTAAAAAACTTAAGTTTCAAAGACTCACCATTTTGACAGGAGTGAAATAATATCACATTGAACTTTTAGTGTGCATTTTTCTGATGATTAGTGATGTTGAGCATTTTTTTCATATATCCATTGGTCATCTGTATGTCCTTTTTGCAGAAGTGGTTATACATGTCCTAATCCATTTTTAATTAGATTATTTAGGGATTTTTGATGCTGAGTTTTTCTAAATTCTCTATATAAATCTTGGATATTAACCCCTAATCAGCTATATCATTGGTGACTATGTTCCCCCATTCAGTGGGTTGTCTACATTTGGTTGATGGTTTTCTTTGTTGTGTAAACACTTTTTAGTTTAATGGAGTCTGTGTATATGCACGCGCGCGTGCGCGCCTTTGTCTGTGTGTGTGTGTGTATATTTTTTTTCTTTTCCTCGCCCAAGGAGATATATCGGAAAATAAATTGTTGCAGGATATATTTGAAATTTTACTGCTTATATTTTCTTCTAGGATTTTTATAGTTTCGGGTCTAACATTTAACTTTAATCCATATTGAGCTTATTTTTGTGTATGGTGTAAGAAGGAGATCTATTTTCACTTTTTCATGTATTTGTTCAATTTTCCCAGCACCACTTATTAACTAGACTATCTTTACCCCATTGATTGTTCTTGCCTCCTTTGTTACCATTAATTGACCACAGGGGATGGATTTACTTCAGGGTCTCTATTCTGTTCTGTTGATCTATATATGTCTATATTTATGGCAGTACCCTGCTGTTTTGAATACTATGACCTTGTGGTATAGTCTGATATCAGGTAGCATGATTTCTCCAACTTTATTCTTTTTCAAGATCACTATGGTTATTCAGGTATTTTGTGTTTCTATCTAAATTTTTGAAATATTTATTATACTTCTGTGAAATATCCCATTGGTAGCTTGAAAAGAATTATGTTGAATCTCTAGGTTGCTTTGGGTAGTATGGACATTTTAATGATATGAATTTTTCTAATTCATGAATACACTATATATTTCCACTTATTTGTTTATTTGATTTTTTCTTCAATGTCATATAATATACAATTACACATACAGAGTTTTACAACCTCAATTAAATTTAATTGGCTATCATCTATAAGTTACAAACACAAAATGTTAATAAGTATGTAGATAAAAGGGAACTCATGTGCACTGTTGGTGAGAATGCAGCCACTATGAAAAACATTATGGTGTTTCCTTAAAAAATTAAAAATAAAACTGGTTTATGACCCAGAAATTCCACTTCTGAGAAATATTTGAAAAAATTTAGAACACTAATATAAGAGTATGTACACTCCTATGTTCACTGCAGCATTATTTATAATAGACAAGATATGGAAGCTGCCAAAGTGCTCATTAGTAGATGAGTAGATAAAAGAATAATAGATACCACTCAGCCACAAAATAGAAGGAAATCTTACCTTTTCCACAGCATGGATGTACCTGGAGAGTATTGTACTAAGTAAAATAAGCTAGTCAGAAAAATAGAGAAGCACCATATGATTTTGTTTATATGTGAAATCTAATTTAAAAAATACACTAACAATAAAAATAGAAACAGGTTCATAGATACAGAGTTGAGATTGACAGTGGTCAAAGGGAGGGGTGTTGGAGGGCTGGGTGACAAAGGTGAAGGGATTAAGCAAAACAAAACACTCATAGACACAGTCAACATTATGGCAACTACCAAAAAGAAAGGGGTGATGATATGAGGCAGAAAAGGGTTAAGGGGAGATAAATGGTGATGGAAGGGGACTTGACATGTGGTGAACATACAGCACAATATACAGATGCTATATTATAGAATTATACATCTGAAACCTATATAATTTTATTATACATTTTACCCCAATAAATTTAACAAGAATAAAGAAAAGAAAAACAATTAAGGTAATTTGCTCTATCAATGGTTTAAACAAGAAAAGTGTATGATCAAGTTAATAGATAAATAAAACAGTTAACAAAATTTAATACATATTTATATTAAGACTCTCAGTAAATAATATAAGGGGTCATCCTCAACTTCAAGAAGAACAGCTACAGAAAAAACTTATATTTTGTATTTTGAATACTGGTAAAAGGCTAAAATTTCACCCTTATATTGGTAAGAATGCAAATATGTCTCCTATCATAACTCTTCAATATTATACTATCAGTCTTGTTAGCACTAAGGTAAGAAAACAAAATAAAAATGCATACATTAAAAATAAAAGAAAGTGTCGATTGGTAGCTGGCATGATAATGTACAAAGAAAATTCCCAATATATCTACAAAAATATATGAGAACTACCAGATTAGTACTTCAAAATTATAGAATACAACTGCAGTATAAAAAAATGTAATTGTATTTCAGTATATTCACGATAAATAATTAAAAATTGAAATCAGGTTAATATTAGGACAATCATCATTAGCACTAAATACTTAAAATACTTAAGCTTCAAGCATAGGTTTGGCAAAATATATGCAAAGAAAGTATTCTAAACAAAATCAAAGAAGATATAAATAAATGAAGAGATAATTTAGGTTCAGAAATTGATAACCTAAATATTGTTAAGATATCAGTTCAGCCAAAAAGATCTATTAGTTTAAAACAACCTCAGGTAAAAATCCCAGAAATAATTTTTAATTGAAATAAAAACCTGCTTCTAAAATTTATATAAAATTGCAAAAATATGAGAATGACAAAAACAATTTTGACAAAGAACAATAAAGTTGGACTCACATTATGTGATTTTTAAAACTCATCACAAAACTATAGTAGTGAACACAGATAAATCTCGCACTTTATGTTAAGTGAAAAAGAAAAGAAAACCTCCAAGGTTACTACTGTATAAATCTATTTATCTGACAGTTTGTAAAAGTATACACTATAGTGACAGTGAATATTTTGTGTTAGCCATGGGCTGGGTGTATAGATAGAAGTTAAATGCAGGGGAGCTAGAGAGAATATGCTAGAGATGAAGAATTATTGTAAATTTTGATTGTTGAAGTTGTCATGTAACTGGAGTAATTTGTCTAAGCTCTCCCCAAAAATTTAACAAGTATGAATTTTATCATATGTAAATATTAACTAAAAAATGCTACAGAAATTTATGCATAAATTATGCAATTAAATTTTTCCCAAATAATAAAAGTAATATGTTTCTTGGAGAAAACACATAAAGTAATTTATAAATAATGTTGATCTACCAAGAGAAGGAAGATATAGTTATAGAAGAATCTGCACAAGAAAAATGGTAAGGTTTTATTTATTAACTTGCTTTCATTTTGCATGGTAGCATGTTGATTTCTTTTGTTAGCTATTTTCTTTCTTTTTTTTAAAGAGGTAATACAGCTTTTTTTAAAAAAAGATTTTATTTACTATTTTTAGAGAGAGGGGAAAGGAGGGAGGCAGTGAGGGAGAGAAACATCAATGTATGGTTGCCTTTCACTTGCCTCCAGCTACAGACCTGGATGGAGACCTGACTTGCAACCTGGTTATGTGCCCTGGCTGGGAATGGAACCAGTGACCTTTGGGTTTGCAGGCCAGTGCCTATCCACTGGGCCATCAGTCAGGGCTATGTTTATTATTATATGATTTAAATTATGCATACACATATAAAAATATTTAATATATTTATTAAACAAATATGTTTATAAAGAGCTGTGTACTGTGATAAGAAATAAGTCACAAAGAAATATCTTGATCACTAGTGGAGAAACAGTGACTGGCTTAGATTGAAAACAGAGCTTGTTGGCCAATGTTACCTTGAAAATTAAATAGCTAAAGCATTGAAATGACTTTCATACACCTGGAATGAGGTGCCTAGAAAATAACTGTGGCTATTTTCTGGACCACCTAAATCAGTAGGACAAAAGCCAAGGGATAGTAATCTTACATCTGCCTAATAGCCTGAGAATTAAGTCAGCTCAGCAGAAAAAGAGCTGTCAATCTGCTCTAAAAATGGTTGGGATAGATATGTGATTCATAGACAAAATTAAAGATACTTAAATAGTTGTTTGAATTTTAAAAATGGTTATTAGGTATATTAGTCACTAATAAATTTGATTTTAGTTGACACACTTTCATATGAAATGGCACTAAATTTTAAGTAGTGTGGTGTCATGTATACTGAATTTAGGTGAAACAACTTGGTCCTTGCATAAATGGATTGAGTATAATGTAATTTGAATTTATGTTTTATTTTACTAGTAACTTTTGAATGTAAATAATAATGGTAATAATAGTGATAGCTATTTAAACATTTTGTAATCAGTTATACAGGAATATTGTTTATATATTTAATTAATGTTAACCTTTAAGAATTCTATGACTCTAGTGACTCCCCATTTTACATATAAAATCACCTCTCAAAGGTTCAGGTCACATAATAAAAGATGAAATTTAATTTAATTTTTATTTTGTCTAAGTCCACCTGCTCTTTGAGTTTGTTGAGTCTTTGGATAAGAGAAAGATGAGACCATTTGTTAATAAATTTGATGGTAAGTAGAACCCTGAAGGAATGAGTAGGTTGGAATAATAGATCAAATTACTGAAGTAGAAATTTAATGGGAAAAAATAATGAGTGCTGTATTTATTAAATAAAACAATCATATAATGGCTTTACTAAGTTCAATAACGTAAAAAAATATATTGGGTTGTAGATGTCTGACCATTTAAGTAAATAATATGATGTTACAATTCTGTAGTCTAATGTAACTAGGTTGACTGAAAGGCAGTAGAGTACTTAAATAGAGGGAGAATAAAAACATAAAACTGTATTTCTATTATTCTATATTTCTTATTATTTAGTTTAGTTCTGGGAATCATATTTTTAAAGTTACATTAACAAATTGGAATGTGTCCAGCAAAAGTGATCAGAGTAGAAATGAAATCAATATCATATACATGAAAAAGTTTTCAGTGATTAAGGTAGATTCATTGGGAAATATATTTTTATTTCATCCAAGTTCTAATATTTGTAAGAAAGCTTACATATCTTTCATTTACATGGTGCCAGAGTTTTTAGACAAATGGGTTAAAAATAAGAGAAAGCAATGTCATTTTGCTATAGCAAGTAAATTTTTAATAGTCAAAAATTTCAAATAACTAGACTATTTGAAAGTATCAGAAAAGAGATGTTCACAATAAGTCTTACAATTCTGTTTTAGCATGATCTGCCATTTTTAGAATTTACTGAGTCATAATTATATGGTAGAGAACCCTCTAGAAACAAAAATATATTGGGTTGGCTAGAGAGTTCATTTTTTCCCTGTAAGATAGTTCTAGTAGCACTTAGTTGTCTTGAACTTCATTCAAAATAGTTTTGTTAGATTGTATGTGACAGCTGTTATATCAGCATGCATTTAAAAAATAAAAATTAGTGAATTTTTGTGTAGCAATTTTATTTTATTTTAAAATATATATTATTTATTATGCTGTTAGAGTTGTCCCAATCTTCCCCCTTTTGCCCCTCTCCATCCAGTATCCCCATTTCCTCTTGCAATGTCCCCTTTAGTTCATGTCCATGTGTCATGCATATAAGTTCTTTGGCTTCTCCATTTCCTTTACTCTTTCTAACATCCCCCTGTCTATTCTGTAACCACCAATGGGTACTTCTTTTTATTTCTTTCACCTCCAGACAATTCACCATTTAATTACTGCCTTCTAACTGTCAGCCTCTCGAATGGTATTAATATCAAGTTTTTTTTTCATTATTTCAAACTGATTACATTAATTCATTTGTTTAAATGATTACTTTTTAAAGTAATATCAATTAAAATATTGCCAAATACATGTACAAATACATTTACATACATACATATATTTAAAGTACATAATATATTTTGATGAGTTAATACAAAAAATTTAAAATATGCCAATAGCTTATATAATTATTACATGTTAAATGATAGTATTTTAAAATATAGTAAATTAAGCATTTCTTTCTTCATTAATACTTATTTTATTCTGGAATGCTAGTTTTGTGAAATATACCACAGAAATTGTGTATTGTAGAACTCATTTTTGTGAAAGCTGTCCTATAGACAGCACCAAACCCATATAAAAATGAATTTGGTTTCTGACTCAGATCCCACTCCCTCCAATAATACAACTCAACTTTATTTTAAGCCACTGGAACTACAACTTATTCTTTTTGGAGTTTTTCATCTTAAATAGTAGATTGGTTGATTTTTTTTTTTTTTTTTTTTGGCTGTGCACAGGTCTTACTTCTTTCAATACTTTCTGTTTTTCCTCTCCATGTGTTTTACATGTTGAAAACTTCAGAAATAATAGTACTTGTAGCACTCACCTGGTCCCCACAGAGTAAAAATTGTGATATATACTAAATTAAGGTAAAATAATAAAAAACCCTATGATTTAAATAATTTTGTTGAATAGTATTCTAGCTACTTTTTGAACTTGTGGTTGACTTCCTATGTGGTCCTAAACTAACCACTGAACTATTTAAGAGTCTGTTGAGGTAGAGATTAGGTACATTCACATTTCAATGATAAAGCTTACTATAGCATTAATACCTTTTCCCAAGCATTACCAGTTTGGGGACCTTCATAACTAGAAATGTATATTTTCACCATCTACTTGAAAGGAATCTCACCTAATTTACAGGCTAACTTGAGAATATATAGTGCCTATGAACTACCTGAATCATATAGCTTGATAGTTTGCAACTTCCATACCAAATTGGTCTTCATTCTTAGAAACTTTTCTAACTTAAAAATTGACTAATTTCTCAACATATCAATTACCAGTTGGTTGCTACTTATAACATAAATTGCTAACAAAATCTATATATTATATACCCACAAATAAGCACATATTTTATAATGGTGGATAAGAAAGATAGCATTTATTCTATGTAATATACATTCACATTTTCTTTTTTTCTTTTTCCTTAACTGCATTCCATTTTTCTAAGAGTTATTGCAAGTGACACGATTTCCCTATTTTATGGAATAATTCCAATCCAAGGAAACTTAATCTACAGTAAGGCAGATACAAGTAATATACAAATTTATATCTTATTTAGTAAAATATATTTATAACAAGATTATTTTAAAGCATTCATAAGTTAAAGTTGGTTCTCATCTATTCAGCTACTCTATGTCTTTTGATTGGTGCATTTAATCCATTTACCTTTAAGGTTATTATTGATAGGTACTTATTCACTATCTATTTTTACATTTGTACCTGTGTTTCTTTCTGTCTTTCTTCATTTTCTTAAATCAGACCCTTTAGCATCTCTTGCAATGCTAGTTTGATGGAGATGTATTCTTTTAGCCTTCTTTTGTCTGGGGAACTCCTTATTTCACTTTCAATTTTGAATGAAAGCCTTGCTGGGTAGAGCAGTCTTAGTTATAGACCTTTGTTTTTCATTGCTTGGAATATATTTTTGCCATTCCATTCTGACTTGTGTTTCTGTTGAGAAGTCAGCTGATAACCTTATGGGAGCCCCCATGTCTGTTATTAGCTATTTCTCTCTGCTTTCAGGATTTGCTCTTTGTCTTTGAAATTTGCCATTTTAATTATGATGTGTCTTGGAGTGGGCCTTTTTGGGTTCACCTTCATTGTGACCCTCTGTGCTTCCTGACCTTGCATGACATTTTTTTCTCCTCAAGTTAGTGAAGTTTTCTGTCTTTACTTTTTCAAACATGTTTTCTATCCCTTGCTCCTTTTCTTCTCTTTCTGGTATCCCTTTGGTGCAGATATTATTACATTTAATGTTGTTCTGCAGTTCTATTAAAACCTCTTCATTCTTTTTCAGTCTTCTTTCATTTTTGTTGCACTATCTGGGAATATTTTTTACCTTGACCTTCAGCTCACTGATCTGATCCTCTGCTTTCTCTATTGTACATTTGGTTCTTTCTACTGTGTTCTTCAGTTCGGAGATTGTGTTCTTCATTTCCTCCTTGTTCCTATTGATGGTTTCTATGTCTTTTTTAATGCTGGTGTAGTTCTCAGTAAGTTCCTTGTAGCTTCTCTGGAGTCCTTTGTAGTTCCCCCTGTGGTTGTTTATGGTTCCCTTGGAGTTGTCTATAGTTTATTTGAGCTCACAGAGCTCATTGAGCTCCTCTATCATTATTTTAAATTCCATATCTGATAGTGTGCTTGCCTTTATTTCATTTTGGGGATTCCTCCTTTCCTCTCATTGAGGGTTTATTTCTTTGTTGCTCCATTTTAGGTGATTCTTGTTTGTTTCTGCTTCTTGGATTGTTCTGCTTTGACTTACTGTTTTAGTGGCGTGACCTTTTGTGGTGTAGAGGTGTACCTTTTTCTTTTTACTTCCTGGATCTGTGCTTGGTGAAATCAGCTCATGTTCCAGTCAGGGCCTAGTCAGTTTATTGGAGCCTACAAGAGATCCACTGTCTTCATCTGTCCCCTTTAGTTGTTAATCCAATCAGTCTGTGATCAGTGGTCAGCTTTAGGCACCTCAGTCACATTGTGTCTAAGAGGCAGACACTGGTTCTATCCAGGTTATAAGGCTCCTCTCCAATTGGTGTTCTGTTGGTTATTCTGAATGCTGTGTAGCAATTTTAATATTGAAGATGGGAGAAAGGTAAAATCAGAACTGAAATGAAAAAAAAAAGGATTTATTCAATGTATGGAGAAGGGGCTGTGACTGATCGAATGTTGTCAAAAGTGGCTTTTGCAGTTTTGTACTAGATTTCTCACTGGATGATGCTTCATGGTTGGGTAGACCAGATGAAGTTGATAGCAATCAAATTGAGATATTAATTGAGAACAAGCAACCTTATATCACCTGGGAGATAGCTGGCTTTCTCAAAATATCCAAATAAATAAAGTTATTGGTGAAAATGGAAAATGTGTC
This sequence comes from Noctilio leporinus, assembly GCA_004026585.1. Taxonomy (NCBI): domain Eukaryota; kingdom Metazoa; phylum Chordata; class Mammalia; order Chiroptera; family Noctilionidae; genus Noctilio; species Noctilio leporinus. The sequence goes on along the minus strand of PVIW01008658.1, from coordinate 42,034 downwards.
TTTTATCTTATAGAAAAAAAATGGACTATTTGGCCAACACAATACATAACAAAGACCTTAATTTCTGACTCCTTCACCATTTTTTTTAAACTGTTAAATCTAACACCTTGCAATTGAACATTTTATTAGTTGTCCCACCTTCTAAAGAAATCAAAATAAGAGTATTTAATGCAGATTAAAATGACTGAAATATTAGGGGCATTGTTGTATAGATCGAGATTAGCCTTTTATTCAATTTGTTCTTGTTTTCAAGTGTTCCTTATAATCAGGTATTCTGAACAGTTTCTGGTCATTTTTACCTACTGAAATCAGGCTTTAGCTTCCCGATGCCTATTCTTCTAATGTTCCCTGTACATCTTTTAGTATCTAAATAATTATCTCAAAAATGCTAACAAACTAATGAATCATGATTAATTAATATATTACTTCTATACACATATTTATATCTTTAAATAATTTTTTGTACTAAAATAATAATTATAATAAAAATTTAGAACCAGTATTAGGTTTTGGTCAATTGTTGGACAAAATCTTTTGTGTTTCTAAAATCCTATCTAGAAATTATTGTACTTCTTCTAACCTTCTGACAAGCATGATTGAAATGGCCATACCAGTTGATATTACCTTCTATTGAACAAAGGAAGGAGAAGCATATTCTTCTGTTTGGTAGTTAATGTCCCTATTCATTTAATTTTTATAGCTGCTTTGGCAACTTCAAAGACCAAGCAGAGTTCCTATGAAGATCACCAGTTCTGGACTGAAGAACCTATACTTCGCAGTTCAAACTTTGACCACATTATGTTAATCCCAATAAACAATATTTTAAGAGCTTATCTGAATTTATGAATCATATATTTTTTATTCACTTTTTTTAATACTCCCAACCTTCTTTCCAGTCAAAGCTAACAATAGGAAGATCAAAATGAATCAAGGAAGGAAAGATTTATCTTTCTTTCCTGGACACTCCTGACAGGTAATGTCTGCAGATTTCTTAGAGCACAGTGTCTGAATACTCAGCTGGAAATGCCTGCTTCCCTTCTTCTTTGGAAACCAAGGCTTGTTTTACAACTTTGACCCCGTCATTGTAAAACTTTTAATTAGTATTGAATGTGGCCTGGCAGAATCCTAAGTATCTGTGAGGCTACATTCGTTCTATGATTTCCATGCTTCAGTGACTAAGAATCAAGGACAACATGAACTTCAAGGTTCTTCTTTCTACATCTAACTTTTCAAGGTAGCCATTAGCTATATTAATTTTTCCTTTATCTTCTGTATCTGTTTTTCCTCCTCTAAATCATGACTTTCAGATGATGTATTTTTTCTTGGAATAAACAGGGAAACAGTGTTTTTAAATATTTTTTTCCAAAAATGTGTATGATGTATATAAACCTAATTTCATTAACTGTTAAAATGTATACTCCTACATGGCCTTTATTGGTATTGAACTATAACTTTGTTTCATTATTATGTTTGTGTTTCTTTAACAATGCTTTTTACTTAGCATAAGAAAATTTTGCTATCTAGATGATGGGACACAGTTTATTTAAAAAATGTAGTGTTAATATTGCTAGACAGCTGCTCAATGGCTGACAAACTTTTCACTCCCATCACAATGTTCATGGGAATGATTTGCAATACAGTATAAGAAACCATTCTTTAACAATAATCCAGTAACAAGTGTATTGTTACATGGCTGCACAAATTTCTTTCCCCTCAATAAAAGTTTTAGTAAGATGAACAATTTGTCTTTCATACTGACTCACAAATAAAACATATACCTTGATTTGCGCTTTAAAATAAGGGAAGGAGCAACAACTATTTTTGAAAACATGACCTAAACATGACTTGTTTAGCTGGATATCAATACTTTTATATGCTAGATCTTTCCTCTTTACTTTAATAAATTGGCACAATGCTGAGTTGGCCCATATTTAAACACAAAATGTTATTTTTCTTAGGGGGTTAATTATTAGCATTTCTCATTTATCTTAGTTCATTCAGATTGCTAGAACAGAGTTCCATAGATTGGTGGCTTATAAACAACAGAAATTTATTTTTCACAGGATGGAGGCTGAGGAATCCAAGAGGAAAGTGCTGACAGATTTGGTATCTGATAAAACCCCCTTCCTGGCACAAATATAGCCATGTTTTTGTTTTCTTATGTGGTAGAAGGAGACAGAAAAAGCTCTCTAGCATCAATTTTGTAAGGATATTAATGTTATTTGTGATGGATCTATCCTCACAACCTAGTCACATCCCAAGCACCCCATCTCCAAATACCATCACACTGGACATTAGGATTTAACATATGAATTTTGGGGTGACACAAATATTTATTTTATAGCATCAATTTTCTTAATGTATACTGTCCATGAACCTGGTCATGACAAGAGCTTTACCAGTCATCCAACATTTATATTCTTAGTTTAGTAAAAAGACAATCAGTAAAAAAGAAAACAAAGAAAAGCATCTCAGATCAAATTTTCTAATTTCACGGTTCCATGATTGCTCTAAAATAGTTACTTTAGAATGTTTAGAGCTTACAAATTTTTGAAGTTAAAGCAAAAGAATATTTTTTGTGAGTGAGATAATGAGATTTATAACTTGCTTAATGAGGCTCTTTTATACATGGGTTTCAATTTTTTTAAAATGTAGGTTGTAGGAGAAAGGGCTATAGTTTCTTATATTATTTCCAAGATAGGTGTTTATTTATATTTGCTCAAAGAAGTCAATAAAATCTATATGGACACATATATTTACCCATTCCAAAAAGAATATAAATAATAATAATAACAACAATTACAAAATCCCTAGCAAAAGAATAAATAGAGGTCCTATGGCAGAATATATTGGCTGCAAAAGTACACATATCCATATACATACATATTCACAGGTACAATGTGTGTTGGGAACACAATCAATTTTTTTTTAATTCCTAAAAAAGCAACTGGAGTTAGACAGGCTATAAACATTAGCACCCCCATTTTCTAGCTATAATTTCTTTAATAAATCTTTTTAACATCTCTGAATGTGTTTCTTTTATTTTTAAATCACAATAAAATACAAAAGCCCTTTCTTACTTTACTTACAATATTTATTATCAGGGTCAAATAATAAAATATATCTCTTGTTTCTCCATAGACTGAAACTTACTATAATACAGATTAAGATTTTCCAATGAAATATTTTCTCAAAGATTGCTAATGCCATTCTGAATATAAATCAATTAGTTATTTTTCTTCTTTTACTGCAGGGCTTTGATGCTGTTACTTTGAAAAAATGATATAATGTACTTCATGTTCATGATTTAACTTTAAACTTGAGAGATTCCACTGCTTTTTTTTTAATTCTATTTTTTTAAAAGATTTTATTTAATTATTTTTAGAAAGAGGGGAAGAGAGAGAGGCAGAGAGGGAGAGAGACATCAATGTATGGTTGCTTTTCACCTGCCTTCAGCCACAGACCTGAGTGAAGACCTGTTTTGCAACCTTGTTATTTGCCCTGGCTGGGGAATCGAACCTGGGACCTTTGGGTTCGCAGGCTGGCGCCTTATCCACTGTGCTACCAGCCAGGTCCACTGTTTTTGAATTAATCACAGGATGATGGATATATTGATATTTGGATATTTCAAATCTTCTTAGAAACAACTTGGTTGTTTAATGTTGTCTTTGTAAAATATATGTAATAAGAGGTAAATCCCTTATAAATTGATGAGGCATCCCAAACTTGTGTTAATGCCACCACAACCCTTATTATGGAGGTTTGGATCTTGAGTTTCCAAGTTTGTTTCTCTGTTTATCTCCATTCCTTGCAAAATTCTGAATAATGGGTCATAAGGCAGTTCTATTTATTCTTTAGGGAAATTCTGTACTATTTCCCATAGTGGCTGCACCAGTCTGCATTCCCACCAGCAGTGAACTAGGGTTCCCTTTTCTCCATGTCCTCACCAGCACTTGTTTATGGATTTGTTAATGATGGCCAATCTGGCAGGTGTGAGATGGTATCTCATTGTGGTTTTAATTTGCATCTCTCTGATGGCTAGTGATGTTGAGCATTCTTTCATATGCCTATGGGCCCTTTATGTGTCCTCCTTGGAATAGTGTCTGTTTAGATCCTTTGCCCATTTTTTAATTGGGTTGTCTGTCTCATTTTCCTTGTTGTTGAGTCATATAAATTCTTTATATATTTTGGAGATCAAACCCTTGTCTGAGGTGTCATTGGCAAATATGTTTTCCCATATGGTTGGTTCCCTTTTAATTTTGCTAATGTTTTCTTTAGCTGAGCAGAAGCTTCTCAGTCCTGCTAGGGTTATACCCAAAGAATCCTGAAACACCAATTCAGAAGAACCTATGCACCCCTATGTTCATAGCAGCACTATTTACAATAGCCAAGTGCTGGAGGCAATCTAAATGCCCTTCATTGGATGATTGGGCCAAGAAACTTTGATATATTTACACAGTGGAGTACTATGTAGCAGAGAGAAAGAAGAAACTCCTACCATTTGCAATAGCATAGGTGGAACTGGAGAGTATCATGCTTAGTGAAATAAGCCAGGCAGAAAAGACAAATATCATATCATCTCACTTAATACAGAAGATTAATAGACAAGCAGAATAAAACCAGAGACATAGAAAAAGAAAGAGAACAGAATGACTGTGACTAGGAGAGAGGAAGGGGAAAAATAGGGTAAGGGTTTAGTGGAGGAGCTAATGTGAAAGACCCTTGGACATGGACAATGAGGTGGGGATTGATTAAACAATTGTATTACAACAATAATTTTAAAAAAGAATATTACTCAGCAATATAAAAAAGTACAGATAGAAAAAATTCTGAATACTTGACATGAAATGTTACTCAACTACTGATGGGATGCAAGTACAAATATCAAATTATCATCCTGGGGTAACTGTCAGCTTACAACATTAGCTGGGCTACAATTAAATTGTGACATTTGGCTAATTGTCATTCAGGCCCCAAAGACAAAGATGCTGACTCTAAGTTCCCATGCTGACCTTTTCAGAGGGAGCTATTTGGAAAGGTTCCCTTCCTTCCTATTTAGCATCTTTAAATAACCTACATTCACCATCATTAAGATACATAATGCAGCCGCTTCCACTGACTGTGATCCCTGGATCATATTAAATTTATCACTTGATTTGAAACAGTAAAACCTTATCAGCCTTCTTTTTTAATCAGCAGTAATTATTTCAAGCAAACCTTAATGAATTATTCAATAATTAGGCCTTCAGAAACCTAACAGCTTTAAAGACAATAAAACAAATAATTGCAAAGTCATGAAATTAAAAAAAAAACTATAAAGAACTGAAGAAGGACTATAAAAAAACTAAGGCAAAATGAGAAAAATTTTCTTATCATTTGATGTAAGAATTTGAATGAGATAAATGCAAATGTTAACCTAATAGGTTTTTCTGTTTTTCTTAAAACTCAGAATCACAAGTTGCTTTGTTGCATTTTCAATGCAAGAAATGTTTCATAGACATTTAGGTCTTCAAACTGAAAATTCAGATTTCAATTTCCATTCACTAATATTTTAGTATGTGTGTTCAGTGACTACTACATATTATATATACACTAGTACATATAAATATAGATGATATAGATATAGATATATATTCAGCATGTTTATTCTCTGTTGCCAACATGCACCAGTCTTAATTTGTAAGGTAAGTAGAAAAGGCATGGTTTAACAAATACAATAATAGCATAGTTTTATTTACCAGAATATAGCAGGAGGAACGTATTAGTGACCTATTGCTACATAGCACATTTTTACAAAATTTATGTGCTCAAACATTTATTTTCTCAGTGTCTTTTTGGGTTAGGACTCAGTGTGGCTTATCTGAATTGTCCGGTTTATAGTCTCTCATAAGGCTGCATTCTCTCACAAATGAATTAGGCTGCAAAAGGGAAGGTCAGGAGGAAGGTAAAATGAAGTAGGAGAAAAGAATGGTAATTTTTGAAATTAGAAATACAAAAATAGTGAAGATCTAGAAATAAAATTGAAGAAATGCAACAACTACCACATCCACAGCCAATGAGCAAATATTGATAAAGGTGATGAGAGAACAAGGGTATTTTAAGAACAGGAACATGAATATGAGATGCCTAATGACAAGAAAAATGGGTTTTAGAGGTTGAAAAAACTCTAAATAGAAAAACTAGTGACCTTATAGGCACAAACTAAAAGGACAAGAAATCAATATTAGAAACTATGCAGGAGAAAAAATAATGGAAGTCATGAAGAAGACTGGCGTGGAATCTGTCTCAGTAGAACAAATGTTTTCTCTAATTGGATCTGTTCCTGGTGATGTCAGATGGTGTTCCAATCTGGCCTTAAGTAACCTGTTTGAGACTACCAACAATCCACAGTCTGTGGCTATCTCATTCAGTTGTTAATCTAGTCAATCTATAATCAGCAGTCAGGTTTAAGAACCTCAGGGTAGAGCTAAGTAATTACTTAGCAGGCAGGGTTATTGCCTCCCTTCAGGATGATACCATTTGGAGGGGACTACTCTGCCTGAGCAAGATGGCCCCTTCAATATGGGGAATTACTCTGCACAGGGACCCTGGTGGATGCTCCCTCAGTTATCTCCCCAAAGCCACCATTCCCAGACTCTCCTCAAACATCACTAGTCTACCTTGTCACCCCTTTGGAGTCCAGGGTAAGAAGCTGCAATTGAAAATGTATGCATTGGCCTTTTAAGAGGCTCTATATTTCTCCAGCCACCTCTCCCTGGCTGACAGAAACCCTGCTGCTTGTCCCAGCTGGGTGTTATCTGGATTCCTTTACTGTTCTAGTGCTGTAGGCTGGTGAGGCCAGCTTGGGGTTTATACCCAATTCTTGTCAGGGGGAATACCCCAGACATTGAACTTTCTCTCCAACACTTTAGCTGCTGCCTATACAAGCCCAGATAGATTTCTCACATCTCCTCTGTCATGTTGTGATGAAGTGGTTTCTTTTGTCTGTCCATGATTATAGCTTTTCTCCAGCTATTGTTCAATTGGTTATTCTGGATGATTTCTCTACAGTTTAGTTATAATTCTAGATTGGCCCTGAGAGGAGGTTAATGTAGCTTCCACTTACTCCTCCACCATCTTGGATCTCTAAAACAGGAATAAGTTCTGACATATTAAGTGCTGAAGCCAAAAGTAAGCCATCATCATGCTGGCTCCAGATCAAGTCAGAACTGGAGCTTATATTGCTGTCATGAACCAGGGTAGGAGAGGCTGTGGTAGGGATGTCTGAGAAGTTCAGCTCTGCTCCAGCACTATAACCCACCAGCTAAAGAATGAAAAACTTTATCTTAAATAATCATCACATAGCTTGTTGAAAGATTAAGATTCTTCTGTGCAGCTGTGGAACTTACTGACTAATGCCCAAAGTCATTAAACACATGGAGCAGCAGATTATGCTCTCAGAAGCTTATAAATATTAGTTCCCACAGCTGAACATTATGTTCATTAAGATTGATTTCTGTTGTTTCCCAGCCCTTTTATTTTAGGTATATAAGAGTAATTGTGAAATCTAAGTTAGACATTTAATTGTTCTTTTTCCAAAAAATTAATTATATGAAAAATGAATTAAAGACACCTAAATATTTGGAGCTCATTTGATCCTTTCAGCTAACCTCTCATCTTGCCGTTCCTGCTATATGACTGTGTTAGAGCCAAGAACATCCAAACTGCATTGATGACTACCAATGTCCAAGTATGGTTTCTAGATTCTCCCTCCAATAATTACTATTTTGTTTAAGTAACTAAAGTTAAAACATCTTGATAGGAACCATAGAGTTCTAATGACATGGAATTAATCAACAATGCCTCAAATATATTTATTTATAATTGGGAGGAAACTTATGTTTATAATTTGGTACAGGGATTCACAGTCCATGGCCTATAACAGGAAAATAATTAAGTAAGTTATTCTGTGGCAGAAGTTACCTTTGATTTTTACACAGCTGTTGGCATAAATAATTGTGAACAGCAAGAATTCAAAGGCTACACAGTAGGGTAGATATCAAATATTTACCTGGGAAAGTACAAAGTTAAAGAATATCCCAACTCAAATCCTTAATTTTTCCTCTCAAACTGTGAACTAAAACTCAAGGACTATGTATAAGTACATTGAAATAACTGTCCTCTTACAACTGAGCAATGGAAATAATTAGAAATCAAATTTAGGACTTGTTGTTGAATTATATTGTCAGCTATATTTCTAGCTTTTTCTGGTATCTGTGTAAAGAGACATTAATTCAAATACATAAGAAAACACTATTACCTGAAATGTTGAATAATGTTATCTGAGAAATTCTGAAGGTCCCTGATGCCTGACAAATCCTCTTTTACCATTTTTTTCTCAAATAAAAAAGTTGACCCTTCCTTTGGCGATCATTTTCTTTTGAAGATGTTACAGTCCCTTCAGCTGAGGGAATGCCCTAGGAAAAGATAACTGAAAATATACCTCATTTTCCTAGTATTTGTATCTATATCTGTATCTGTAATGTATCTGTATCTGTATCTGTAACAGGACTTGCATTCAAGTTTAGGCATTGTCAAATTGCAAATATATCCCAAAGGGAACAATTGTTCAAGGAGAAGAATATAATAATTCACTAAAATGAGGATCATGTGTATGAAATACATTTTAGTGTATATCTGAAGAAAGAAGGATATATATTTTAGTTAACTTTAACTTTGAAGTTATGTGTGTGTGCTCTACAGTCCATGTTCATTCATCCTGTGTGATTCTATTGGTGTGCAGGGTAAGTTAATGTAAATGCAGGTGAAATAATGTCCTATTCAAAGGAGAGTAGTAGAGAAATAAATCACAAAATAATGAAACTAGATTCATTATTATGTTGCTATTCCTGCCTACTCCCCAAAATATAAATAAAGTTAGCACAACAACTAAGGTCTTGTTATATAAACTTGTGATAAAACATTTGTGATCCTTAAGAAAAATTTTTAAAGATCTTGACAGTTGGAATGCTGGTAGTCTTATAGAAAATTTTCTATTACTAGTTAATTAAGATAGAAAAGCAAAATAATTCTGATTTAGAGATAGCATTGTATAATAGCACCAACTTCTGGCTGATTAGGTGGAATCATAGTCTTAATCAGAAGTCAACATTACTTATAGGCAATGGAGAAAGGAACATTTTTTTTTCCAGTGAAATTTTGTCTATTATGCATGATATAAGAAACATTCTGTTTTTTGTATTTATACTGACACAAGGGCAGAATCTAACACTTTGTCTAAATGATCAAGGAATTGTAACAACAAAAAGAATAAAGAATTAGTCATAAGAAAATTTGAGGAAAAAGATGTAAATGGACATCTCATCCAAGTATGACACAGGACATGAAGCCATGGAGAACCCACATGTAACACTTATCAAAAACCTCCCTCTGTGGACAGGGATTTCATTAATCTGGTGAATTCCTCTGCTTCTTTTTCCAGCATTCCCACTCATGTTGAATTTGCTAATACACAAAACTAGCCTTCGTAACGGGAATAAAGGAGGCTATTCCCTAGTTCTCTAAAGCTGACTAAGCTTTGCCATGTGGTTAATAGCTTAACAGTAGTGACTAGCTCTCAATTCCTGATATAGGAGATTCTGATAGCTCCTTGGCAAAGGATTATCACCTAATTTTTCTTTCCATCAAGGAAGAGAAAGATTTGTTTTCACTAGATTTAAATTTTTATTGTATTTTCCCATTACTATATATTTCCTTTTTCCTTGCAACCTTCTGAGACTCTAGGATAACTTGCAATAGCCCAGTGAAGATTTAATAAGACTATGTGCTTTATAAGGCACTTTAACATTAATATGTTGAGGGCCTCAACCAATACTAGTTTAGATATTTTTTTAAAAGATTTTATTTTATTATTTTTAGAAAGAGGGGACGAGAGAGAGGCAGAGAGGGAGAGATACTCAATGTATGGTTGCTTTTCACCTGCCTCCAGCCACAGACCTGACTGAAGACCTGGCTTGCAACCTAGTTATGTTGCCCTGGCTGGGAATCGAACCTGCAACCTTTGGGTTCACAGGCCGGGGCCTTATCCACCGTGCTACCAGCCAGGGCTAGTTTAGATATTTTATGATGTTTAACTAGGTATAATTACATAATTGTTGAATAAGTAAAGAAATGGAGAAGGGAAAGTTAAATGAATTGTGAAAGCCTGAAGAAAAATATTTTTCAAATTTATGGGTCTAAGTCTATTCATTGTTAGAAGTCATCCAGAGAACATGATTTTATTTAGTCCACCAGTTAGATCTGGGCAATCTGAGGCTCCTCAACCTGTCCCCTATCCTTGGGAGGTAGTTCTTCCCACCTAAGAGCCATTTTGAAGAAAGCAGCTTTGAGTGAACTGTTGAGACCATCTAGTGGGTATACGTAAGTGATTGAACCCACTTAAGACCTCTGTATAAAAGTGTATGATTCTTGAGGGTTCGGAGGGCAAATGAGAAGATTAACTCATTTTTCAAATGCTCAAGATAAGCCTCCTATGTAAGTTCCCTGGTTTATTAAACCTGCCACTTACCAAAGAGGCCTGCCTCTTTCTTTGGTCCTTCCTCCATCTTCTTTACTAGGGCCAGTTTATGACCAACAATAAAGTATATTAAATGGTTTGGTTTGTGTTGATTTTTATGCTAAATTAAGTATTTAAGTGAGCTAGTTATTAATTTGGTTATTGATTCACCATTTAATCTGAGTCCTCTTATATAGAGCAATACAATACTTTGGTTTCACATTGAGTTGTTTTCTGTTTCAAATGTAAACCAACTCCTCTGTCAAAGAAATGCTTCTATGATTTGTTAATGCATTTAAAGTGTTAAAATGACACTCATAAATTAATCACTTTTAAACTAAACATGCAAAAAAATTACTAAGTAAAAAACTATAATCACTTATGTCTGAATTGGTCTAGGGTAGAAGTTGAAAGTATTTTTCCTTACTGGCCTTAAACACAAAACTGTTGTGAGTTCCAAAGGTAGTCTTCTTTTTGTTGAAAATCTGTTTTGTTGTTTCAGTGGTAGAGGAATAAAGTCAAAAAAGAATAGAAGAATTCAACAATCAACCTGATATTAGTGCAGGACCTGAAGGAGCAATTAAGAAACTTTTAAAACATTTTTAAGATTTCTACTGGCTGTTAGACTAACAGAAGAAGAGGAAAGAGGGACTAAATAAAAGGAATTAATTAATAAGTGGTTTTCTGGGTTAGATAATGAGAGGCTCTGTTGTATGGGGCACGGGAAACAGCATGAGCATTTTCATTTGCAAATTGCAACTAATGACTTTATTATTGGTGGAAGACAAGTTCTAAGAATTAAGTTAAAATAATTGATACATTAATAGGAATAAATGTACTTGCCTATTAGCACAAATACCCTTATATTTGAGGGCATGTGTGTGCTCATAGCAGACTGGATGAGTCTATAAGTTAAAGATCACTGTTCAAAAAACATGTCAAAAACTGACTTGAAGCTAAATGGAGTAGATTAAGTCCCTTTCATGGAAGAACCATGGATATGAACAATATGTGGGATTGACTTTGTGGGGGAGTAGGTGGGTGGGGAAGGGGACAGTGGGGAGCAAAAAGAGGATGGATGTAATACAAAAACAATAAAATAAAATTAAAAAATATATAAGGCCAAATCCACCTCTGAAGTTCACAGGAGAATTAACAGCAGATTCAGTCTATGAGTAAAAGATCAGTCTTTCTGAAAATTACTTTGTTATTAGCCACATAATATGGGAAGCATTGGTTTGGGAGTTGAAGCTATGAGTAGTATAATTCATGCTTATTGAGGTGTATAATAATAAAAGCTTTGACAGAGGCAGTGTGGACTTACATTCAAGGGAAAGACTGAAGAGTTACAGCTGAAATAGAGATTGTAACCAGTTCAATATCTATGGAGATGGAACAAAGAGAAAACAAAGATAAAGATGTGTTGGAAATTATTTAAAATTTAAGTGAGGCTAGTGAGAAAATACCCAGGAGGAGACTTTGATCTGTATTAAGATAATGAAGTCAGGTGGTCTTTGTCCTTAAAGTATTGTCACAGAAACAAGGCCATGTTCACTATATCCTGCAGACTGATAGCATGTTAGTCAAAGGAGCTGTTGGAAACTCCAGATATAGATGTGGACTTTACTTGCTTAAAGGTCAATTAGCCCTGGCTTGTGTGGCTCAGTGGTTTGAGCAACAGCCCTCAACCCCAAAAATCACCAGTTCTATTCCCAGCCAGGGCACATGCCCGAGTTGTGGGCTAGGTTCCTGGTTGGGAGCATGTGAGAGGCAACCACACATTAATATTTCTCTTCCTCTCTCCCTCCCTTTCACTTTCTCTAAAATAAAAATAAATAAAAGCTTTTTTAAAAATGGTCAATTAAATATCTGTATTGATAATACCATGGGAGACACTAAAAGAGAAGAAATAAAAGAGCCAGCTGCCTAGGGTTTTTAGATTCAGGAAGCTTCAAATCTTTTAGTTGATTCATTTGTACTGCAAATAGATTGAAAATTTTGCAATTTTTGGAGTTTGGGCACGCGTGTTATTAACTGCTTCTAAATAAACATCATTTCTATAATTATAGATCTGTATTCATTGGAGTAGAATTAAACTCCTTTTTTTCCAGATGTACCTCCTTTATAAGCTTAGATATGTGAAGTATTTAAAGTATCTCATTGCTTGTTGACATGCATATAAACACATATAAGTTATGTTGTTAAATGTCATTTCTTTTTATCTGTATAATTTGAGTTTTAATCTCTTTTAATAAAAACATTTAGGATTAGCCAGGCTACATTTGAAGATCAAAATGTCTAAATGGTCCAGTGGTAAGTCTTTATGCCACATGTAAGGGTAGAGAATATGGATCCAATGGATTTGTCATTGGAAGATCCATTTAATTGTGCCAAAAAGAAGAAAAAATGGGGGTCATGCCTTAAAGACTAATTAGAGGCTAAGATCAGGTTGTCATTCCAGGAGAGGGCCAAAGAAAAGTATATTTAGACAAAAGTAAGATATGAAAAGTTATTAACAACCAATGCACCTACTATTTGTTGAATACGGATGTGTTCTAGATATTGTAGTTTAATAAACTTTTATTGTCATTATTTTTCTTTATATACTATTTTCAGAATAAGTATTACTTTTTTTCCCATTTTAGAGACAAAGGAACTGTATGCACAACATTTATTAATTACCTTATACTTTGTATTCAAATTATGCCTGAGTCCTTTTATCTCTTATGATAGTTAACTTGGCTGGGCCATGATACCTATGTATAATCAAACATTCTGAATATTTCTGTAAATATGCTTTTGGATGAGATTGACATCTAAATTGGTGGACTTGTGTAAAGAAGATTGCCAACCACAATGTGAGTAGATCTAATTTGGAGGCTTGAATAAAAAAAAAAAAAAAAAAATTACTAAGAGCTACTGTTATATATCATTTGTTTCTTAGAGTATTTTGTATCAGATTGCATGAACTAAGTGTTGGAATGATAGAAAATGATTTTTGAGCATATGTTTTGATGATAATGGACACAGCAAGGTGTCTTTATAAAAAAATGAATAATGACTGAGCAAAGGAAACTCATTGCCAGATTATATCTACTTACAAAATAGAATCCAGCAAAGTATAATCAGGAGGAATATTCTGGCTGATTCATTATTGAAGCTACAGAACTGCTGACAAATTATTTTTCTTTCTTTTTCTCATCTAAGATTTATAATTGAACCTGGGTCCTGAGGCTAAATAATACCTGCATATATGCTATATTAAATATAATATATTATAATATAAACATACAATTTATATCTGTATGTTTTGGGGAACATTTACCATGTAAGACAAGAAAGATGCAAATACAGAATGAAAATAATCACTATGTTTATGTTTACACACACATGCCTTCCAAGCATGTGTGTGTAAACATAAACATAAACAGTCAAACAAAAGCACCCTCAGGTAAGCCTGAAATTAAATGAAAGAAAGGCTTTGGAATCAGATACCTCTGTTTCAGTGTTTGCTTAATACTTACATGAAAAAGTGACTTGAACTGGTTGAGACTTAATATCCTCATCAAAATAATGGGAATGCCAGTGATAATCATGGGAATTTGTAGGGAAAAAATTAAGTTATTAAGTTAGAAGTCTAAATACTATACTAATAATATATATTAGTAGCCAAGTATCTTTAAAAGTGGGTAAGTTAAATAATTATTCAAAATATTGACATAATTGGTTATTCCCATTTTCTCCAAGTGTTATGCTACTCAGATCTAGGAAATAAAAACGACCAGAAAACAGATTATTCAAAAGAGTCTATACTTTTAACTTCATATCTCATACAACAATATTTAAATTTTATACTAAAGAAATGGTAAAAAATGTATGAGATGATTATTTACTGACTAAACTGGATTTAGATGTTCCTCTTGAATTGCTTTACCAGCATGAGTAAAATCTGTATTTGAAAACAGTGATGGAGAGTGGATGTGTTTGAAAGAGATTCCTAGTTCATATGTCTTGTAATAGATATTGTATAGGAAATATGATAATTTAATGGAAAAAAGTAGAGGTCTGAGTTTTAGTGGCTCTACTATATGAATTTGGACATGCAATATATCAAAAACTATTAGGAAGGTAATGGTAAATAAATAATATTTCCATGTTTCTATCATATACAGTCAAGAAGTTCTATACTTATATTCTCCATAGTACTCAATACTATTTTAGGCTGAGTGTTCTAAGAAGCCTATTTCTTCAACAACTGACCAAAGAAATAAATCAAGAAACTTGCAATCACAAGACAGAAATAAGATATAATTCTTTTTGTGTGTGATATTTTGACAATGAAATCACAAGATTTTAAAAGTATATAATTTGTATATGTGTGTGATCTCAATGGCTTATTCAATTTTCTCAGATAGTAATACTGAAAATACTATCTTTTTTTTTTTACCTCTCTTTGAATTTTTTGCTGATATTCTTGAACATGCCCTAAGATGGTTTCTTTCAAGTGGATATTGATATTGCACATTTTTAATTAGAATGACTGTGAGGCAAAATAAAGGAGTTTGGCATAATTTCTAATTAATGTAATTTAAGAACAAGTTGACATTTTAAACATTTTAATGAGTAACATTTTTCAGGGTTGCAACTTTACAGTCTCCACTTTTAATGAGAAAATTTATTTCCACAGTAGATTTAAAATTTCAGTTAAATGATATTTTTCTAACTTAATATTTAGTATGGTTTAAAGTCTTTAAAAATGTCAAATATTTTATATTACATCTAGAATTAAAACCAAAAGTTTGCAAATTGATGTTAACTTCCCCTTTGCATTTAAACTTACCCATCATTTCCCCTTTGCCTTTTCCCCTAAATAAACCTTGCCCAACACTTATCTTGTTTTTTCACACTTACTTGAGGAAACCATAGAAATCTCTGTTTCTATGGCTTTTTTAATGCCTTTTCAAATTCATACACACACACACACACACATATATACACACACACACACACACACACACATATATATATATATATATACACACATTCAGGTATTCACAAGTTATTTATCAAGGGGTATTATGTGCCAGTTGCTGTTCTAGAGCCTGTGGTTATGCCAGTGAACGAAACAAATACAGGTGGTTAGAAATGGTCACATATTAGATTATGATGACATGAGGAATTTGAAGAAAGAAAAGAGTCAAGAATAATTTTAAGATTTTTAGCCTAAGTAACTGAAAAAAAATTGTTCTATATCAATTGAGCTAAGGAGACTGGGTAAAACACATGTTGGGAATATGCAAAGGCAAGAAGGGGCAGATGCTTAATTTTGATGAATTATGTGTTATGATTCTATTGCACATCCAAGTGGAGATAAATTTAAACTTTGAGATTAAATTAAATTACTAATGGGAATTAATGTTAAGGTAAAAAGAGTGTTGAAACATGAGTCATTGTGAGTCCAATGTTGAGGCAGGTTAAGTAATATAATGTTGTATACCAATTATACTTTAATAAAAATAAAAGTTCCAAATATCTTTTGGAAAAAGAGTGGGGAAGAAAAGAGACAAAGAAAGAAAGAAAGAAAGAAAGAAAGAAAGAAAGAAAGAAAGAAAGAAAGAAAGAAAGAAATGAAAAAGAAAGAAAGGAGTATCTTGCCTAATAGAGGGGGAAATAAAACATGCCTAGTTAGAACTGGTTCTAATAAGGAGAAAGAGAAGGATAATTTAGTGGTTGGGAGGAAATCTAAATCCAGAACTATAAAAAAAGAATATCAATTGTCAGCAGGATATTTTTAGGGAAAGGAAGGATCACTGTGGGGCACAAAATGTGTGTATTTATTTTTTATGAATTATTAAACTAATTAAACTGTCCTTTTCCAGTCCATTATTTTGTATTTCCTTTCAAAAATGTGTGTTAAACTTGAAATCATTTATCATCTTTATCTATCTCTCTATCATCTTCTATCAGTGATGGTTAATTTTATGTATCAATTTGACTGGGCTAAGGTATACATGCAAAGCTGGAGTATATCTGTGAAGGAGATATCAGAAGAGATTATCATTTGACACAAAGACTAAGAAGATGGCTGTTATCAATGAAAGTAGGCATGTTCCAAACATTTGAGGTCTGAATAGAACAAAAAGACAGAATTATGAATATACTCTCTTCGTTTGAGATTGGCATCCATTTATTTTTCTGTTCTCTAACATTAGTGTTTCTCTTTTTTTTTTTTTTTTTTTAAGATTTTATTTCATTATTTTTAGAAAGAGGGGAAGGGAGAGAGGCACAGAGGGAGAGAGACATTGATATATGGTTGCGTTTCACCTGCCTTCAGCCACAGACCGGACTGGAGACCTGGTTGGCAACCTGGTTATGTGCCCTGGCTGGGGAATCGGACCTGCAACCTTTGGGTTCGCAGGCTGGCGCCTTAACCACTGTGCTACCAACCAGGGCCATGTTTCTCATTTTTAGGCCTTTGGTTTCAGACAAGAACTTACACCCTGTGTCCTCTGATGCGTAAGGTTTCAGACCCTATTGGGCTATACCACCTGCTTTCATTTTCTGCAGCTTGTAGACAGTGTATATCAGCTCTTCTTGGCCTACAAAACTTTGTGAACCAGTTCCTATAATATCTTTTCATGTTCTCAAACCCATTGTGTTGGCCTCTCTACTTTGAGTAGCAATGACATTCCAAACCCTCATCAGCTTTCTGCCTTCTTTCAAGGGGATTAATGTTGCACTGCTCAAGAGGATGCAATTGGCCATCCCTGAGGCAGTTGCCATCAATACCATGCTGATTCTCCTTAGGACCCACACCTACCACCTCCTCTGCTTCTACGTCTTTAACAAGACTGTCCCTAAAGATGAGGTACAAAATTTGACCCTTGAGGAGGTGCAGTATACTCCACATGAACTACTTGAATTTTTGAATGTATATAAACAGAAATCTGGATAACATGTGAAACTGTATACCAAAGGTGTGGGATAATGGTAGAAGAAAACATAAAGTTGGATGGGTCCAAATTTATTGATATGAATTCATTAAATAGATATTTTTATACTTAATGTTGCAGCCCAAAAAGTAAGGAAGAGCCCTAATTGTTTCTTTCTTTGATTGGCTGAGACATGGGTCAAAAAATGGTTCACCATGAGGGAATTAAAAATGCCCAACCTCCCTTGGTTTACATAGATAAAGGAATTCAGAGGTTTAAGAAAAATGGAATGTTAGAATGAATTTGTCTTTTTAAAAAGATTTTATGTATTTATTTATTTTTAAATATTTATTCATTATTTTTAGAGAGAAGGTCAGGAATGAAGGAAGTAATGGAGAGAAACATCAATGTATGGTTGCCTTTCACCTGCCTCCAGCCACAGACCTGGGTAGAGACCTGGCTTGCAACCTGGTTATGTGCCCTGACTGGGAATGGAACCAGCAACCTTTGGGGTTCACAGGCTGGCACCTATCCCCTGTGCCACCAGCCAAGGCTATTTATTTATTTTTGAAGAGAGGGGAAAGGAGGGAGGAAAAGGAGAGAAACATCAATGTGTGGTGGCCTCTCAGCAACCCAGCTGGGGACCTGGCCTACAATCCAGGCATGTTCCCTGTCTGGGAATCAAACTTGTGACCCTTTAGTTCATAGGCCAGCTCTCAGTCAGCTGAGCCACATCACCAGGGCTGAATTTGTCTTTTTAAACCTACTTACTAGCACTATGTGTCCAGAAGACACACCTTTAACCAATACTTTGAGAAATTGGTGAGGGGAGCCCTAGCAGCTTTCAAGAGCTCTATGATCACTCTTCTCTGTGTAAGCCAGACCTTACAGTGAGAAGCATAACCTTTCAATTGGAAAACCTAAATGAATTTCAAGTAATTAAATCCTGAGGTGGCAAGGGCCACCTGGTGATGCTCAAACTCCAAAGTCAAGGTGGGGCTGGTTGTTGTAAGGGACAGCACAGTTAAAGCATCAATCAGAATAGGCTGACACTTATACACATATAGACATATGGTGTTCCTAGACATAAAAATATAAGAAATCAACTCAATTCTTACTTGATTTTTTAAAAATTATTTATTTGTTATTTTTAGAAAAAGGGGTAGGGAGAAAGGCAGAGAGGGAGAGAGACATCAATGTATGATTGACTTTCACCTGCCCCCAGCCACAGATCTAGCTGGAGACTTGGCTTGCAATGTCATTATGTGCCCTGGGTAGGGAATCAAACAAGTGAACTTTGGGTTTGCAGGCCAGCACCTTATCCATTGTGCCACCAGCGAGGGCCTTACTTGATTTTTACACACAGAAAAATTTTATGTGAAATGAACAAAAATTTGTCATAGAAATGAAGTCATGGCCCCTTCATGAATTTCCATATTTGAGCTAAGCTTATTGTCCCAAAGTCCCTTGAAAAAAGGGTAGGTCAGTTCCCTTGAAGAAGGACTGTGTAAAATTATGCTGTTAATTTTTTCTGCCAGCCTTCCTCAAAAGGAGCTATGACCTGTTATCAGGGTAATTGTACTTTGAGAAAAAAGTAAATATACTGACTTTTCAGGAACTAATAGACGTGGCTCTGAACTGACATTGATTCCAAAACATCATGGTGACACAAACTGTATCTATGGCCATCGAAAGGAATGTTTTATAGAGATAAGGTGATCAATTGAGTTTTAGTTCAAACTTGTCTCAGTGGGTTCAATAAGTTACTAAAAGTAACCTGTGGTTGATTCCCCAGTTTCAGATACAGAATTGGAATATACTATGTATACAGTATATAAAACAGCTGGTGAATCCCCACATTGTGTCCCTTTCCTGTAGAATGAGAGTTTTTAAAGTGGCAAAGACCAAGTGAAAGTCATTGGAAATAGTAGGAAAATAGTACAGCAAAAATAATGCTGTATTCCTGAAAAAGACTGTAGAGATTAGAGCCACATCAGGAACTCAATGTAGAGGTTGCAATTTCCACCACTGATCTTCAACATTCCTATTTGGCCTGTGTGGAAAACAAACAGATCTTAGAAAATTGTAACTATGCAGCATGGAGCCTGACCCCTAGTCACCTTATGTACACATGATCAAAAGATTTATGTTGAAGGGAACAGGTATATGCTAACAGTATTCCAATTTTGGGGGAGCTGAGAGCACTCCTGTTCTGACCCCTTCTCTCCCATGAGACACAGCACTTCCCTTGCTCTCCAAAAGACTCAAGTCAAAACCATGCCCAGAAGTTCCCAATTTTCTTATCTGTCTGTTTGGAGTTCTAACCAGTCACATAGCCAGATCTCCATCCTCTCTGGAATGTGCACTTGTGGGTTTCAGAGTCTCTACCTTCTTGCAGCTGCTGTTTCTTAAGATCTGGGTGTGCTGCTCTCAGTCTGCATGTAGCAGTCCTGGACTCATGTGCCATGCTTCACAGTGTCCCCGGGGCTGGAGCCTGGGGAGGTCTCAGAGATCCTACCTCCAAGAGCAAGCTTTCAACCACGTGGGCCTAAAGCCCTGGTTGGCCCAGCATCTATTGGTCCTGCAAACACTCCCATCCACCTGAGGAGCAAGGGCCAGGGACCCAGAGTACCCAATTCCACCAGCCATCAAAAGTTCCAAGCACCAAGAGCCAAGATAGCCATGACTCTACACCAAGTGCCAAAGCAGGAGAGATTAGAGCCAAGAACCAAAGCAAGAGAGGGAGCTTCTCCCAGCCACCTGTTTAAAGAATCCTCTCTCCCAGAATTTCAGGAACTCTGGAAGCCAGTGGGAGCATCCAACTTTCTGACCAAGGTGGGTCAGAGTTGGCTTTCTTTGCCTTTGCCCCACCTCCTGCAAAGCTGCTAGAAAGGAATCTCCTCTTGCAGCCCCACCCTACTGGGAAGGCACTGGCTGCCTGGTGTGGCTCAGTGGACTGAGTGCCAACTTGCAAACCGAAGGATCGCCGGTTTGATTCCCAGTCTGGGCTCCTTTACAGAGGAGAGCTATTTTTGTTATGCAATGTGCCTTAAGCATTGGACCTGCCTCTCCTGCTCCTTCAGGTCCTCCTGCCTTGGAAAAGACAGGATGCTTTTAATTTGCAGCCTTGGGAGCCTTCCCCAGCCCCTGCCTTTCAGGACAAGAAGGGGAACAGTCTCATGAAAATTTGGGGTTCCCCTGCCCAAATTGGTGGGGCTTGCTTTCTAGTGATCTTTGTTCCCATCTACCCCATTATAAAATGAGAGTAGTGAATATCCCAGGTTTAATTAAGTGGTGACTCCAATAGCAATGGCTGAACCCGATGTGGCGGTTTTGTTACTTCAGAAGTTAACACATTCCTGGCAGATATTGATATATGGCAAATGTATTTTTCTCCATCCCTGTCCAACTTTCAGCTGGCAAGGCTACTTAATTGTCCAACTTCAAAGCTGTATCAATTCTCCAACCTTACACCATAGTTTACTTTTCAGGGGTCTTACTTGCCTTTCTTTTAGAGAAGATATAACAGTGTTCCATCATGTTGATAACATTATGATAATTGAGCATACTGAGCAAAAATAACTACTCTAGATATATTTGTAATACTTCTGTGTGTCATAGGGTGGGAAATAAATCCAACTATCATTTTGTGGCCTTATACCTCCATGAAATTTGCAGGGCCCCAAAGGCATGGGGCATATTGAGATATTTCCTCTAAAGTTAAGGATCTATTTTGCATATGACTCTTCAAACAGCCAGGAGAATCACAATGCTTAGTTAGTGAGCCTTTTTGGATTTGGTAGGGAGCAGTTTTTCCCCCTATGGATGTGTTAATCCAGCCCATTTATTGAGGGAGCCAAAGAGTTGCTAGCTTTGAGTAGGGCTCAACAAAAGAGGGATTATAGCAAAAGGTTCAGGCTGTGTTAGAATGTGGGGGCAGCTAACATGGAGACAGCACATGTCTTTGGACTTTGATTGTACCTGGACTTTACTTAAAACTGTACCTGTCAATGTTTACATACCTAGCCTCGCTGGAATGTGATAATGGAACTGGCCAGGAAACTCTTAGGAATGAGTTAATGAAGTTAGCTTGTCTGGAGATCCCTGGTGAGGTGACAATAAAGCAGATGGTCTATCAGATAGACCTACTTAACTCTTCCTTGCTAATGATTTTGGTTAATGAACTAATTTTCCTTTGAAGCAGGTATGTGTGAAACTGCATGTAGCCACTAAGATAAAAACCCTACCTGGTGATGTCAAGTATAAGACAAATTCTCTAAAGTCTCTTCCCTTGCAGCTCCCTGTTTTCCTGTTTTCCCCCAGTAAATTTTTTGCTTGACTCTAGGTGGTCTCCAGGTATTTCTCCAAGTAAGGCTGCACTGACAATCCAGGCTGCTATGGAAGTGGCCCTGACATTTGGGACATGTGTTCCATCAGATCCAATGATAACTTGAAGTTTCAATAGGGATGCTATTGGGAGCCACTGGCAGGAGGACACTATAGGTGACTTGCAGTGCAGGCTTGTAGGGTTTTAATTTATTTTCTTTTTTAATCGTTTATTTATTTACTTTTAGAGAGAGGGGAAGGGAAAAAGAGGGAGAGGAACATTAATGCATGTTTGCCTTTCAACTGGGGACCTGGTCTGCAACCCATGCATGTGCCCTGACTGGTAATTGAACCAGTGACCCTTTGGTTCACATGTTGGCACTCAGTCCACTGAGCCATACCAGCCAGGCAGACTTGTAGAGTTTTAGAGCAAAATCTTGCCCTTGTCATCTTCTGTAGATAACTACTCTCCTTTTGAGGAATAGCTCTTTAACCGTCACTGGCCTTAGTAGAGACTGAATTTGACCATCAGCCACTATCTAACACAGCAACCTGAGTTTTGAATCAAACTAGAAGCTATTTGACCCACTAAGCCATATAGGCATGCACAACAACACTTCATCATCCAATGGAAGTAATATATATGCCCAAGTAGGTCCTAGAATTTACATGAAGAAATGGCTCAAATCAGTTACATAAAGCAGTCCATTATCTCATTTCCTGCTATATTGCTTCTATCTCCCAGCCTGCACCTATGGCCTAGTGGGAAATACTCGATAATCAGTTCAACAGATAATTAAAATTAGAGCCTCTTTTATAGGCGGTTCTGTTTGATATGTAGCACCACTCTAAAGTGAAGAGCTTCAGTACTACAGCCCTTTTCAGGGGCATCCCTGAAGACAATGAGGAAGGGAGATTCACTCAGTGGGAGAAACTCTGGACAGTGTGCCTGATTATGCTTTGCTGGAAGGATAATTGGCTAATCATACAAACACTCATATACTAATTCATGAGTTATGGCCAATGATTCGACTAGATAGTAAAGAGTTTGGAAAGAACAGAATTGGAAATTGGTAACAAAGAAATTTTAGGACAAGGCATGTGAACAAAAAAAACAGGAAGATATTTGTGTCCCATTTGAATGTTCACAAATATGGGTCCTCATAAGAAGATAATTTAAAAAATCAAGGGAATAGAAAGATCCAATTGTTAGACACCTGTTTCTTCCACCAACCATCCTGCCATTGCCCAATGTGTTTATGAACACATTTATGGTGGTAGGGATGGGGATTCTGCATAGTCTTAGCAGCAAAGACTTCTACTCATCAATCTTAGCTGATGAGACCACAAATGAGTACCTAACATACAAGCAGCAGAGAGGAACACTGAGCCCCTGATATGGCACCATTCCTCAGGGTAATCAGCCAGCTAGCTGGTGGCAAGGTGAGTACATTGGACACTATGCATCATGGCAAGGGTGATGTTTTGTTCTTCCTACAATAGATGTTTACTCAGCATATATATTTGTCTTCCTTGTGTGCAATGCTTCTGCCACTACTGTCATCTTTGAACTTATAGAATGCTTTATCCACTGTCATAATATTTCACACAGGATTGCTTCAGATCAAGATTATTTCCATAACAAAAAAGTGCAGTAAGAGACCCATTGTTGTGTAATTCCCTAGTCTTACCATATTTTCTAGCACCCTGAAGGAACTGGTTAGAAGGATGAAATGGCCTTTTTGAAGACTCACATCGTGCCAGCTAAGTGGAACACATTTTACAGCTGTGGCAAGGTTCTCCATTTATACTCTGAATTAGTCTCCAACATATGGTTCTATTTCTCAAATAACCAGGATTCATGGGTTTAGGAATCAAGGGCTAGAAATGGAAGTGGTATTACTACTATAGCTCACTAGAAAAAATGTTTGCTTCCTATTCCCTTGATTTCATGATTTGATGGCCTAGAGGCCTTAGTTGCAGGAAGAGGACTGCTTCTACCAGAAAACACAATGATGAATTTATTAAATTGGAAGCTAAGACTGCCACCTGGCTGCATGCAACTCCTCAAGCTCAATCAATGGACAACGGAGTATGGTATTGGCTGGGGTGATCAGTCCTGATTGTGAAGGGAAATTTGAGCTACTACTAAAAGAAAACCTAAAGCATAGTTATTATAATGCAAACAGTGAGGTGCAAAGGGAATATTGTAGAACATATTTTTCAAAAATCATTAAATAGAATTTAAATGGAAAAATAAAACCACTAATGACTGTTCTATACCTGTGAAATGATACAATATACTCAATTTATATTTTGATGAAAGTGACTTTTTTGTTTTTGTTTTTTAAATAATATTAAACAGTTGAAATCTCTCTGGGTGAAGAAAAAGATACATTTACTTGTGTAATTTGTTTTCCAAAATGACTATATTCATAGTCACTATATCTCTATGACTGATACACTTCTCATTTCAAGAAGTAAGATAGTGGTCATTTGGCAATTAGCTTCTCACTTCCTCATCCTCACAGAAATGATTTAGATTATGTTCATTCTCTCATTAATTTTCACCTCATTCCTCCTCGTTCCTTATATATTCACTGGTAATGCCATCACTTTCCAACATTTTTAATATGTATGTCCATCTCCATTCACTAGTTCATACTACATTCATATATAGCTCATTTAAATGTGCCTTCTTTACTCTATGCAGTTATATTGAAAACTTAATTAACAGGAAACCCAGAAGTCAGAAATACAGTTGATTCTTTTCAATTACAGTTAATGTTCATTATATTTTGTATTAGTGTTAGATGCATAGCAAAGTAGTTAGACAAGCATACTTCACAAAGTGTTCCCTGAGATATTACTTGCTCCTACCTGGCACTATACACAGTTATTATAACATTATTGACCATATTTCCTATGTTGTGCTCTTCATTCCAATGATTATTTATAACTACCAACCTGTACCTCTCAACCCCTTTACCTTTATCATCCAATTTCCCAACACCTCTCCGTATGACAACCACCAATCTGTCCTCTGTACCTATGAGTCTATTTCTGTTTTACATTATTTTTTAGATTCTATATACATAAATAAAAACACATGGCATTTGTTTTTCTCTGATTGACTTACTCTATTTGCTAGCAATGCAATTGAATGGAAATTATTTAATGTCTCTGAAACTTGATCTGTAGCTGTTATTGTGATGTTGTGAGAACTAAGTAGTCCTGGGAAACATAGTAAGTGCTAAATAAATGTAAATATGACATTTCTAATATTATTGCTTAATGAAATATTATTTGATCATATATTTAAAATATTTTCCTATATTTAATCTTTACTTTTGAATATTCTTGTATAATACCACTGTCACCCTCTAACTTTAAATGTCTACTTATCTCATGAAAACTCTTTTTTTTTTCCTTCCTTCCCCAGAGAGCATAATGCTGCACTTGTCTTTTTAGTCTCCTGATGGTCATAACTTCCTCCTTGATTCATTTTCCTCTCCTTACCCTAAATATGGGTTCTAGCCATAATTCTACCACTAATTGCTCTTTCATTTCAGGTACTTTTCCTAAGAGTGTTTATTTCCTTTCACAAAAGTATAACTGTACTGTCCTGAGGAAACCACTAAGTGCATCTCAAAGAGAAGGAAAAAAAAACAACCAAAGAAAATAATGATATTTCCGCAGGCCTAATTTTTCTTAAAAGTTATTTGCATTTACACCAAGATATGTCTTTGAACAAGTTTATTAACATTGGATGGGTGAATGAAAAAATATACTTGTTTCTATATTGAAAAATGTATGACTTAAAACTAAGATTTTGCCAACTGGATTATATACAAATAAAATGTAAACCTTTATTACATAAAAAAATAAATATTTAAGTATCTCTACATCTACTCTGAGACTCTTTTGTTTCTAATTTACTTGATGTATTGGGTTTTGGGTTCATTCTAAGACTATTCTCTACTGTTTATTGGGTTACGACTATCAACCACAGTTTTTTAATTTTTTAATTTTTATTTTTAAAGATTTTATCGATTATTTCCAGAGAGAGGGGAAGGAAAAGAGGCAGAGAGGGAGAGAAGAATCAATGTATGGTTGCCTTTCACCTGCCTCCAGCCACAGACCTGGCTGGAAACTTGGCTTGCAACCTGATTATGTGCCCTGGCTGGGGAATCGAACCAGCAACCGTTGAGTTCGCAGGCCGGCATCTTATCCACTGTACTACCAGCCAGCCAGGGCTTCAACCACAGTTTAAAGTGAGACTTCCTACTTTTTACAATGAAGCTATATGTATGTGTGTGTGTGTATACACAGAAGAAAATATAAGCATAAACACATGCATGCATATAACTACATATTAGTAGTGTGTATGTGGTTTGTTTGTAGTGGCAAAAATGATATAGTAATATTTGCAATATCAATTGATAGAATAATACAGAAAAATGTGGTGCACAGTATGGTTCTAGATTTTACATTCATTTAAAAGAAATTAAATTAAATATCCATCTACTAATTTTAAAATTACTAATGGTTAATTGTTCAATGAGACAATCTAGCTGAAGAATAATGTGGATATATATTTTAATTTCAAAATGCTCTATCAATGATAGCTAACTATATACAGGAGAATTTCAAAAACTCAGTCTATGTTTGTTTTTATTGAAAATTATGTGTGGTCATATTTTAAGATTTCAATACAGCTGCTTCTAAAATTAAAATAAGATATATTTCTCCCAGATCAGTTTGACCGAAAGAAAGAAGTTTACTTTCTCTGTAATCAAATCCAGAAATCACATGGAACAGAGAAGATGTCAAATAGTAAAGTATAAATCAAGATGAAGATATGAATTCAAATGTAAAATTGTATACAATATTCATTTTACCAGGAAATTACTTTCTTATTTTGCAACTGATTGCATGCTGTTTCATTTACATTATTATACTCCTTGAATTTAATTAAAATTAGCTGTGTTCCTATATACTCTACTAGATTGTAATTTCCTGATATAGAAAATAGATAATATACATTTGTAGAACCTGACTTTTCACTATAAACTATTCTTTCAATTAATGAAATATGAATGAGCAAAAGAATATACTTGATATATAGACACCTTGTCTATAAGATATATTTAACAAATAAACAATACTTCTAGAGATTAGAAAACTTGAGCGCATGAATATTTAATTGGAATAACCATGAAATTTCATGATTACCAAACTGTTTCTGGTGTTTATTTGTTGGCAATCACTTTTTGTCAGTAATCCAGAAGAAAAGAATTATTGATTAAATAAGTTTTGGGAACATTAAGATATTACTTAATATTTATATTCTTAAATATAAAGTGAGTTTTTTAAGAAAATGTATAAATTAATTTTTGTTAATTGTTTTCTGTCCTTTACTTATTTTATTCCCATGTCCATTGATCATGTATTCATTTGTGTGTCTTTTATTTTTGTAGTGATATGTAGGATAAATGATTCCTTATTTATATATTCTATAAGTATTTTTGTAGTTAGGACAAGGTCTACATAAAATATTTTATGCCTTTCTATTTTAAGGTGAAGACAATTTAACTTTAATCATACGTCAAACCCTAGACTTATTTTTCCCTGTTCCACAATTTATGTAATTGTTGTAAAAATTTACATGCTCTATATTGCATATCCTTTAATAAAATGTATAGTTATGGCAATTCTCAATAGTTTTAACTTTAACTTTTATATCAATATCAAATTTGATTTTAAACTATTTTTTACAGTATTATAATATTTTATATTCGTCTATGTATGTTCCTTTACCAATGAATTGAATAATTCCATATACTTTTATGTTGCTATTTGGTGCCCAATAACAACTCTTTACTATGGAAAGAATCATGAATGTTGGTGGTTAACAAGCTGTTTCTATAGTGTCCTACACATGAGCAACCAGATGCAGGTATCTGTGCTTTCTACTCCATTAGTATAGTAAAAGTACTTATCATGGAGGCATACAATTATGACAAGGATTCTAGCCCATGAAAAGGTGTAGCCTAGATAGTGGAAAGAGAAGCAAATCTTAGTGATGGGTGTTAATTGCATAGTGATACTTTAGTATCACATGCACCCCATGCCCAGGATAAAGGATAAAGTCTCTAGGTCTTGATCATTTCATTAAGACAGAATTGGAATAATCCACAGAGAGGGTTTTATCAAATAAATGATGCAAATCTAAATAGTAATTGAGAGAAAATTGCAATTATTTGAAAGAAAGCTTTTGTTTTCTATTTAGATTAACATGAATTTGGAAAAAAATTTTTGTGAAATAATACTACCTAGTTGATATAAAATTTAAAAGTTTAGTCTGTTTTAACAACTCTAAGTTTTGTATTCACACTTACAAATTAGCTGTTATTTTATGATATAGAAGAGTTAAAAGAAAGAAAGTTCATTTCAGTGAATTCAGTAAAATTATAAATGCAGTCCTATAAAATAATACTTAAAAATGCCTTAAATAATTACTTGTGGGATATCTGAAATTTTACTGCCTATGCTTTCCTTTAGGACTTTTATGGTGACCTGGATTATATTTAAGTATTTTATCCATTTTGATTTTATTCTGGTGTATGTTGTAAGTTGGTGGTCTAGTTTAATTTTTGTCAAGTCCCTGTCCAGTTCTCCTAACACCACTTGTTGAAGAGGCTATTTTTACTCTATTTTATGCTCCTTCTGTCTTTGTCAAATATTAGTTGACCATAAAAAACTTATATGACTCAGTACTGGGAAGACAGACAACCCAACTAAAAAAGGACAAAGGGGCCCTGGCTGGTGCAGCTCAATGTGTAGAGCACCAGCCTGCAAATCCAAGTGTTGCTGGTTCAATTCCCAGTCAGGGCACATACCCATGTCGCAAGCCAGGTCTCCAACCAGGTCCCCAGCTGGAGGCAGGTGAAAGGCAACCATACATTGATGTTTCTCCCCCTTTCTTCCTTCCTCTGTTCCCCTCTCTCTAAAAATAACAAATAAAATCTTTAAAAAAAAAAAGAAAATAAAAAGGGGCAAAGGACCTAACAGACTCTTCTCCAAGGAGCATATAAGAGGGCCCATAGGCATATGAAAGAATGCTCAACATCATTAGCCATCAGAGAGATGCAAATTAAAACCACAATGAGATAAAAATCACCTCAATTTGTCAAAATGGCCATTATTAATAAATCAACAAACACCAAGTGCTAGCTAGGATGTGTGGAGAAAAAGGAATCCTAGTGCACTTTTAGTGGGAATGCAGACTAGTGTAGTAGCCACTGTGGAAAACAGTATGAAATTTCTTCAAAAAACTAAAAATGGAACTGCCTTTTGATTCCACTCTTAGAATATATCCAGAGAATCCTGAAATACCAATTTGGAAAAACCTATGTATCCCTTTGTTCATAGCAGTGCTATTTACAAGAGCCAAGTGCTGCAAACAGCCTCAGTGCCCATTAGTGGATGAATGGATCAGTAAACTGTGGTACATTTGCACAACAGAATACTATGCCATGGAAAGAAAGAAGGAACTCCTGCTTTTTGCAATAGCATGGTTGGAACTGGAGAGTATTACACTTAGAGAAATGTGCCAGATGGCAAAAGACAAACACCATATAGTCTTACCTAATACATAAAACTAATGAATAAAACAAACAGGCGAGCAGAATGGAATCTGGTACCTGGAAACAAGGAACAGACTGACAATGACCAGATGGGTGTGGGGAGGGGAAGGGTAGGAAAGAAGAAAAAGGCTTAGGTCAAGGAATTAGTATGAATGATCCATGGCAAGAACAATGAGGTGGGGACTGACTGTGGGAGAGGGGATGAGGTGGGTGGGTAAGGGGAGAACATTGGGAAAAAATAGAACATCTGTAATACAACAATAAATTAATTAAAAATTAAAATCCAGTGGGGAAGTGGACAGAAGAGAGTAAAAAGGGGATGGATATAATACAACAACAGTACAATTAAATTCAAAAATAATCCAAAGACTCTTGAAGATTTGGAGTGGCAAACATGCCTCATATAATAAAAAGTTTCTAAATATGTTTTTATTTTATTGACTACCCCCCCCCCATTAGAGAATAAGACTATTAAACCAAATAAATCCAGGTTACATAGTTTTAAAAATTGCTTGACTTGGTTGCCAGTGGGTGTAGGTGACTATATTTATTTTTTAGCCCATTCTCTCACCATGTTCATTAAAATTTAAATTCATATTTTATCATAATTTTTTTTAAATACTATTAAGATATAATGGCAAAATTTTATCAGTGGCCAGTTTTATTGATTTGGTAATTAATTGTGGGTTAAGGACTCTGTCTTACTCATCTCTGCAAGGAAGCTTAGGATTTTGCCATGCTATGCAAGAACTCATGAAAGCCAGCTGTCAGTATCTAGGGGCAAAGGAGAAGAACCACTGAGCCTCTGTCCCTTTCCACATATCCCAGGTTCCTAGCCCCAAAGCTGATTCCTTTTTTTCTAAGTAAGGCTGTAAGTATCTGAAGCCATCAAACACACCATAATTTTTGGAGAGTTTAGATCCAAACTATGGTCCAAGAACTTGCTAAGACTTAAGCAACTGCTCATCTCAAAATTAGTTAAATCTTTTCCCCAAGATTATTTGGAATTAACTACAAAGTGTTTCTAATATGGATATAAATTAAAGTATAATGGAATCATAGGAAAAGAATGACCAAATATGAGTTGCATTCTAATTGATAGGAATATGAAAACTATTATTCACTGGAGTTGGTCACCACCTTTTCCACTTGCTGTCTGAAAAATAACCTGTATGGTCAAGCGGAGATCCTGGTCAACAGGGCAAAGGTACCAGGCCTGCTGCTGAGGTCACTGCCACTTCTCATATGCTGAAGGGAACAAAAATAAAGGTATTTGATTTAAAAAAAGAACTGGCTGACTAGGCCCAGACTGGAACATGAGCTGACATCACCAAGCAGAGATCCAGGAAGTAAAAAAAAAATGCACCTCCACCACAGAAGGTCACACCACTAAGAAAGTAAGTCAAAGCAGACCAATCTAAGAAGCAGAAATGAACAAGAGTCACCTAAAATGGGGAGACAAAGAAATAAACCCTCAGCAAATGGAAAGGAGGAATCCCCAGGAAGAGTGCAAAATGAAATAGAGGCAAGCACCCTATTAGACATGGAATTCAAAATAATGATGATAGAGAACCTCAATGAGCTCAGCGAGTTCAAAGAAAACTACAAACAATTCCAGGGGAACTACAAAGAACTCCAGGAGAATTACAAAGAACTCCAGGGAAGCTAAAAGGAACTTACTGAGAACTACATCAGCATTAAAAAGGACATAGACACCATCAATAAGAGGCAGGGGGGAATGAAGAATACTATTTCTGAACTGAAGAACACAGTAGAAGGAATCAAAAGCAGACTAGAGAAAGCAGAGGATCAGATCATCAAGCTGGGGGTCAATGTAGAATAAAATTCCCAGAAGTGCAACAAAATGAAAAAGACTGAGAAACAATGAAGACATTTTAAGAGATTGCAGAACAACATGAAATGTATTAACATCTGTATCATAGGGATGCCAGAAGGAGAAGAGGAGGAGCAAGGAATAGAAACCTTCTTTGAAAAAGTAATGACAGAAATCTTCCTTAACTTGAGGAGAGAAAATACCATACAAACTCAGAAAGTACAGAAGGTCCCAAGGAAGGTGAACACAAATAGGCCCACTCCAAGACACATCATCATGAAAATGGCAAATTTCAAAGACAAGGAGAAAATCCTAAAAGCAGCAAAAGAGAAACAGCTAATAACATACAAGGGGGCTCCCATAAGGTTATCAGCTGATTGCTCAACAAAAACACAACAAGCCAGAAGGGAATGGCAAAAAGTATTTCAAGCAACAAGAAACAAAGGCCTGCAACCAAGAATACTCTACCCAGCAAGGCTGTCATTCAAAATGGAAGGTGAAATAAGGAGCTTCCCAGACAAATGAAGTCTAAAAGAATATATCTCCACCAAACCAGCATTGAAAGAGATACTAAAGGGTCTGCTTTAAGAAGATGAAGAAACAGAGAGACAGACAGGAACACAGGCACAAAGGTCCTGAAATGCTGAGGAGTGAGCCATTCTAAAAAGTCTGTGGAAATGTGGAGTCTGCAGCAGAAATGACAGCTGTGCTCTTCCACCCACTGTGAGCCATATGGAGTAACCAATGGTTCCCTATTGCTAGACACCCTATTGGGAGGCTTTGTGGGGAAACCACAGTGAAAGAGACTGGATTCTTCAGAGCAAGGCCAGCTGGAGAACAACATCTGCCACCCATGTGGAATCTTCAGCTTCTTCCGAACAGCAGGAAGAAAAGGACTCCCTCCAGTAGGGAGGCAGAGATCTCTGCTGCTTGGCAGAGCACGTCACAGAGCTCCAGCTTCCTCCCTCATCCCAACCAGCCTTCTGGTCTTGGCTGAGACTGCTTTGGGGAAGGTGCAGCGAGCATTTGCTTTCTTGTATGGTGGTTAAAGTAAAGGCCTGGAGATAAAAAAATAATAATAATATAATTCTGATGGAACAAACTGAATATTTTATGTATTCTAAACATATTTATTTTCTTTTAAAGCTTTGGCATTTTATGACTGAGAAGCACTTCAGGTCATTATTAAAAATAACTATTATCTTTGAACAGAAAAGTCTGGCCACACCAGCTATCAGATTGAATTCACATACATAAGTAAGAAAAATTGCATAGGGAAATTATGGGATTGTGGTTATTATATCGCTAATTTTTAGGAAAACATTTTCAACATTTGGTATTAAAAATATTTAATAATTACAAGTCACTGTTTAAAAGCCTAATCTCTTTTATGGCAATCTAATTATTTTAGTGCCAAATTTTACAAACTGGAAATAACTAAATTATCTCTAAAAATATTTACAAAAGCAAGTAAATTCAGTCTTTGTATAAACAACATATAAACACAAATGGCATAATTCCATCATTTCAAATGAATAACAAAGTAACTTTTCTTTTTTAGAAAGCACATGTTAATAGTTCTTATATAACAGAGGTCTATTTTTATTTGCTTTGTCCTAGGAGCAATTCATCTTTTAAACAGGCCTACGTCAATGACATTATATATATAAAGCATGGGAAGAAACTTGTCATTTATTTTCATATGCATAGACACACCACATTGAAAATTTCCAGCATAAATATTTCCCTGAAGACTTAATGAAAGTTGTAAAAATGTAAATGCCAGTTTAGAAAAATTTAATGTTAAAATGAATAAAGATTTTTCTAATACTACCTATTCAGCAATCTAATATTCAGACAAAAAAGAGTAAAGCAGTTTTAACGTAATTACTCCTTTTCAAGCCCAAAGAAAAGAAAAAAAATAACTATATAGAAAAATAATATTTTTCTCTTAATTTGGATGCAGAGCCCATTTATCTGTTTCTCAGGATGCCTTAGCATTAGGTAGTGAATATTCTATGCAATATCACTTCCAATAAAACTCTCAAAGTCAGATTCTGCAATTTAGAACTTATATCATTTGCAGAAATGAGTGAAGTTTATTTACAGCCAGTTATGTTCAATACATAAGTAACACTTATTATAAGAAATCTTAGTTATAAGATTACTTAGTGTACTTGAGTTAGTGAGAGAGAAAATGTGGAATGTGCAAGGGCAGTAATATTTGGTCTCCAGAAACCATGAAAATCAAATCTGCATAGACATAAAGATGGTCACTAGAAATATAAAACATTACTCAATATCACCATTCTTCAGAAAAATGAAAATCAAAACCAGTGAGATACCACCTTATTTCCATCAATAGATAAACAAGCAACAAGTGCTGGCGAGGGTGTGGAGAAAGGGGAACCTTGGTGCACTGCTGGTGGGAATGCAGGTTGATGCAACCACAGTATAAAGCAGTGTGAAGGTTTCTCAAAAAATTAAATTTGAAATTGCCTTATGATCCAGTGATTCCACTTCTTCTGAGAATATATTTGAATAAAATGGAAACACTAATTCATAAAAACATACATGCATCCCTATGTTCATTGTAGCATTATTTATAATTGCCAAAATGTGAAAGCAATCCAATTGTCCCTTGGTAAAAGAGAGAATAAAAAAGCTGTGGCACATTTGCACAAATGAATATTACTCAGTTGCAGAGAAGAAGGAAATTTTACCATTTACAACAGCATGGATCGACTTAGAGGGTATTAGCTGAGTGAAATAAACCAATCAGCAAAAAACAAGTACCATGTGATTTCACTTATATGTGGAAGCTAATGAAAATAGGTAAACAAAATAGAAACAGACTCACATTCAGAGAACAAATAATAGCTGTCAGAGGGGAGGGTTTTGGGTGGCTGAGTGAAAAAGATGAAGGGTTTAAGTGGTATAAATTTGTATTTGCAGAATAACCACAGAGATGTATATAGATTATAGCATAGAGAATATAGTCAATAATATTGAAATAAATAAGCATGGAGCCAGGTGGGTACTTGAAGCAGTGGGGAAAACACTCTGTAGAGTACATGGTTTTCTAAACATTTTTTTGTATACCTGAAACTAATACAGAATAATACTGAATGTAAACTGTAATTAGTAATTTTTTAAATGATACAACTGCTAAAATCTCACATGCTGGTAAGTTAAAGTTTTTATTTTTATAATGCACTATTTGCTTAAAATATAATTTATATTAAAGTGTTTAGATAAGTTATTTTATGGTCTTGTTCTAAATATTTTTTCCAATTAAATTTTCTAAATGTCTGCTGTCCTTGGGTTCAATTGACACACCTATTTCTATAGACAAAATACTATGGCAATTATAACAATTTAAAATTTTCTTCATTTTCATGTGGTAGCAATTTTATGTCACACAATTTGTAAATTGTTTTCGGTTTTGCTATGTTATAAAATATCACTGGTGCTTTTGAAGCTTTTATCCCTAACATGTAGTGTTTTCAAGAAACCAAATTAATTTGAATGTTTACTTCAATATATAAGCTGAAAAGTCTTGTAATTTTTCATTTACTTATATAATATAAAACAGGAATAAGATCAAATCTGTCAAATATTTTGTATAATTTCTCTAATATTATTGACATGTTCCTTATCATATAGATTACTTTTACATCAGATATAAAATATTTTATTTGATAGTTGTTAGAGTTTTGAAGACTTTATAGTCTATCTTTTTGGTTGTTGTTATTTAATGAATATTGGTTATGTATAATGTCAAGAACTGTGCTCCACATTTAGAACTTAAAATAAGTCAGATGTTTTTCTTACTGTTATGAAATTGAAGAATTTCTAATTCTATATTTTCCAATGAGATTGACATTGTGTCAGGTGCAATAATTATCACTTCAGTATGAACATGTTATAATACCCATACATTACAGGTAAAGAATTAAAATGTTCATAATTCAATACACAAATCAGTAATTTCAGGTTCTAATTCAAATGTAATATTCCCACAGCCCTCATTAATTTTTAATTATGAGCATGTTATGGGTTGATGTAGTACTTGTATAAAATAAACAGGAAAATAAAAGAAGAAAACATTCTTGTCAAAAGACTTCTCAAGTTGTTTTATGCTACTCTAGAAATAAGTAATCCCTTAACTATATATGTACGCACACATCCCTGCACCCACACACACTTATTAGCTTAATAAAAATGTATGCCAATAATTTCCTATATTTAGAAGTGTTTTTAGAATTGGTGTTTTTTTCTGCTTATGTATAAAGTTATCAGGTTTTTACAATATGAAATGTATAATGTTGATTTGGGTTTCCCATACAGTTCATAAGGAACTTGCATGCTTGGTGAAGACAAATTTGTGCAAGAGGCAGATTTGTTTTCTTACAAAATATGCAAATGTTAACATAAGGCCATTGTATAGGAGTGCTGTAATAATTTTCATAGAGATGACAGTTAAAAGTAGCTGATCTTTTGAAACTAAATGTTTCACAGATACACACACACACACACCCTGGGAGAAACAATTAATATATAGGATGTAAGGACAACTAGGTACAAGATGTGATAAAAGCGCTTTTGAGAAGTGTTTATCAAAAGGAAAATATTGACCTTGAACTATATTGGTCATAGTCTAGACATATATTGATATTCCTTAGAAAGAAAAAGAAGTCCCTATACAAAGACATGTCATAAGAAAAACTCTTGAATAAAAAGCACCAATTAATGAACTACTCTTTTTCTAAAAACAAATAAGTAAAACTTCAGTTTTTGGTTTGTTAGAAGGAATTAAATAGCATTAGACCCATCCATACCAGTCATTTTCTTGAGGAAATGATCAAGTAAGCAAATCTAGTGGAAATTGCTCTATACTAATGGATTCCTGGCATATTTTAGGGTAGCATAATGTTTAGCTGAGCTTTGATTCTTTGGGTGGCAAGAAGCAAATATATCTACATCTTCATATATGAGGATGCACCTAGGCAATTCAGAAGCTACGGTCGTTCTGGCAAAGAGATTTTGAACTTCCAGAATATCAAAGCAGATGGATATTTGTGTATTGCATGTTGAGAAACTACTAGATATTTGTAAATCACAGGTGACCTCACAAGTCATGACAGTCCTCATATAAAAAGTGGTGGGATTGTGCATGATTTGTTTGGACAAAATAAAATTTGCACGAAGTACTTAGGTACTCCTTATGCAACATAATCTTTCTTACACTATGCTCTGTATGCTACACTATGCCCTTTCCACAAGCACACCTTGTGGTCCAGCCACGTCAGCTATCAGAGCCAATTCTCAGAAGAAGATTAAATATCAGCTATTTCCTTCTTAACAGAGTTGCATTTGTATTTCCATATTAATCTGTTAACTAAAGGCCATGCCATTTCTTATTTTAAAATGAAAAATAAAACATATTTATCTTACATAAAAATGTACATTTTAAGAATTATGTAAAAATTCAAATAATTTATTCATATTTGTTATTTATGTGTTAGGCAATAACAGATATGTGGGAAGTCTAGCAGTAAGATGTTGCTGGTGCAACAAAATAATTCAAATAATCAATAATATTTATTGAACTTCTATAATGGTTTATTGCCTTAGTCACAGAGACATTTAATTAAAAAAACTAAATACTAATTTCTTTAATGACAAGCATTTGTAAATTGATAGATAATAGTATAATAGTGGCTAATTTTAGAATAATTTCTATACCTAAGAAATTTCTTGTTTTAGGAAGTCACATTTTATTGTTATATATTCTATCAGTTTTTAAATATTTTGTAAATAAGAGGCTTTAAATAATGTTATAATCAACTGAACAATTCTCATATTAGCTACTGCAATTTTATTGTTTCCCTAAACCTACGAAGGACATTGATACCTCTATAACTTTGACATTTTTCTATGTAGAAAGTTTTTACATATCCTATACTCATGGTAAAGTTATACATGTATTTGGAGGTCTGGTTCATCCTTCACCCATTAATGTATACCATTCACAAAAGAAAAGGCCATTGTTCATATGTATATATATCTCCATGCCATTTAAATCATAATTCTTGCATAAAAATTTTCAACATGGAATTACAACCTTAGTTGTAATTCCAAACCTTGTTTGCTTTCTGATTTTCCCAGAATAATCTAAGTCTAGATCTGTTGTCTGACATAATTATCATAACTCATATTTCACTTAAAAATA
The DNA here is from genome assembly GCA_004026585.1 of Noctilio leporinus. Classification (NCBI taxonomy): domain Eukaryota; kingdom Metazoa; phylum Chordata; class Mammalia; order Chiroptera; family Noctilionidae; genus Noctilio; species Noctilio leporinus. The sequence continues at coordinate 4,503 of PVIW01008658.1, read as the reverse complement.
CATGAGCATCCAGTTACAGTTATATGTTTCTGTGAATTTTGAGGGTATGTAAGCTGATTTGTAAGCAAGACTTATATATTTGTTGTTTTTTAATTGAATTAAATTTAGTCTTTCTAAGCCAATGCACATTTTAATAATGACAAAGTGGAAATTTCCAACTAGCTATAGAATGGGAAGTTCTGCAATTTAAAGGGTGAGCAAATTTAGCTGTTAGAGATCCTACAAAAAAAAAAAAAAAAGGGCTTCATAAGTATGCAAACCTCATCACACATGCACACTTACGATACAGTGCTGGCTCTTCCTCTTATGCTCTTATTCTCATACCTCCTGGAAATGTGAACAGCTTATAATTATTGTAATGTGTGTGTTTGTGTGTGTATGTTTTGCAGGTAGAATGCTTCTTCTGACCCATACCTATAGGCTCAAAACCAAACAATTTATCTCTGAATAAACCATATCTGCCCTCTCTTATGAATACAATTATTTCCAGGTCCTCATCCTTCAGTTTTTCTTATGCATCACATATCTAAACCTGATAATTCCTATTTATTTCCAAAGATTAGAAAGTATCTTACAAAATTTTTTTTAAAATAACTAAATAACTAACTAAAAGAAACTATCTTACACTTTCTAATCAGTAATAAATTTATTTATTAATAAATACAAAAACTACAAATATGAGCAGTGAGTATCTTCTGCTACTTCCTAAACGTAACTAGTCATTTGCTACTGATTTAACAGAAAATGCAGAATCTATTGCTCCTAGAATAAGAGATTAAATTTGCTGAAAATGCAGGATATTAAAAGTAGAATTCTTCCAATACCAGATTGAATGATAATATTTGCACTAATAGGAGGTCTGGGATGCAAACTTTGTATCTATGTGCTTGGTAAATATAAGCATCCCTCTAAGGTAATATAGATAGTTTTATCTTTTGATACAATCAATATTTATTGAACATTTACAGACTGCAACACTATGTTCTTGGTAGAGGGGATACAGAAGTGAACAAACTAAAATTCTACCCTAATGAAGATTATGTTTTGAGGAGAAAAGACAATAAATAAATAAAAGGAAATGCAGTGTGTGGGTGTGTACATGAATGTTAGTTACAGATTGCCTTCAGCTCCCAGCTACCTTTGGAGAACACTAAAACAGAATTTATGCACCAGCACAGGTTTCACAGATGAGTCTCTCTATACTATTTTTTTTTTCCTTTCAGTTTATGTTGCTAGATAATTTATTGAGAAGAAGCTTCTAAGTAAGGTTTTGATAGCACCCAGTTGGAAACATGCCACTAATCGCCTTTCGCATAAGACTACACTAGTCTCTTTGATTTTCCATCAGCCTTCTCTGTATTTTTTCCCTTCACTAAATTGATCCTCACAAGATGAAAGAACAAAAACATTTTGATGACTCAAAAATAGGTTTAATTTTAATAATTTACTATGCAATTTCATAGCAAGTCTTTTAATGATGTTTAATTTTCTTAATGCTGTTAATCCTCTGTAAGAAAAATGTCAATAAGTCTACACATTATTGTATTTGAGGGAGGAATGTGTTCCTGCAAGAAATTGCTTAATTACTTAAGTGGATTGTGTACTGCCAACTTGATGTGTCTCCCCATCTGTTTCCTTTAATTTACTGAATTGTTGCCATTCAACAAAAGAACAAATGAAAGTCTCATGAGATAGAGAGGAGAATAGGTTGTCAGCCTCAAGGCTTTGGGGGAACACCAGGTGGTTCAGGAACTTAAGTGTGCCCACTGAGGTGTGAAATTGTGAATTTCAATGCAGAACTTCTGTATTTAAATTCTGCTTCCTATAACTTATAGTTAAATGAACTCAAGAAAGCCTCAGTGTTATCAACTACAAAATGGGAATAATGATCAATGTAACTGGTGTACTATCCTGAAAATACTGTCATGTGTCAAGTGCCCTTTAAGAATTGGATACAAAAACAAGCAATGGTTAGAAAACTCACTTAATTTTCCCTGCCTTGGATATGGTGACTTTACCCTTGACCAAATTCTGCTCAATTACTCCTCCTTCTGTTGAATTTAATGTTCTTTTAGCTTTGCAAAGTGGAAAACATTTATCATACATAGCTTTGATGGACTGTTTTAATGGAATACAATTTAAGCTGGCTCTACTTTGAGAACTCTGACAATTATCACATGCATTTTATAATCTCAGTGAACTATGTACTGAAATTATTCTCTTCCTCCCTAAAATTGATATTTTAACTGGTTAAGTTGTCTTGTGACGTCAATATTCTCTATGTTAAGTAGGCTTGATCTCTCAGAGTTATCTATTTAGATGTAAAGCCTTTCCAGTTCATTTATGGCCTAATGCTGAAGAACATATACTTTATATTCAAACTAAATTTCATTCAAATCCTACCAAATATGAACTATAAATTTGGAAAAGTTTTTTTATAGCTATAAGACCCAGTAAATATTTCAGTAAATTTGAGGTATTAGCATCTAAGGCAGTAGGTTGTGAAAGATTAAAAAACAAGGTGCATAAAGTTATTTTTACAATGTTTGATACATAGTAAGTACTTCAAAATGGTAGCCCAGATAATATAGCTCAACCTATTTTTTTTTAACTACAATAAAGTTATAGTTTGTGCATCTAAATTCCATCTGTTCATTTTCCAAGATACTTAAACTTGTATTTCTGGATTATTCCATTTTGAAATTGCCTTTCTGCACTGTTTTTAAACTTAATAATCCAGTGAATCCTAAATAACTATGGACTGTTACTAATCTTACTCCCAAATAAATAAAATATAACAAATTCATGGAGAAGATCAGAAGTTTTGTGAAGAACTTATTACCCTTATTTGCAAAACTTTAAGTATATATGAATAAGTAAGTGTTGGGAAGGAGAGAATCAGCAGTGTGTTAGTAAATGGCTAAAAAGTGCTTTCACCATGAAAAATGAGAACAAGAGTGAGAGTAAGAGAGGGCAGGAAGGGGAGAGAAGGAAAATGGAAGAGGATGTGGAGGAGCCAGGAAGGAGGGAGAAAACAAAGAAATAAACTTGATTTTATTGTTGTCTATTTCCACAGTATAAATACCCCCATGACTCCCTACTTTAAGCTACTAATACCAGCCAGTTCACAAAATTTCTGAAAATGATTAATTAAATTTTGCAAACCAAGCTGAGTGATTTATAACATACATAAGAATAATTAATAAATTTTATCAGATTTTCAAGCAGTATTTATGATTAAAAAATGTTAGGAAACATGGATTTTCAAGTTAAAATCCAAACAACATAATTTAATATGTAAGAGTGCCTCTATCTTAAAATATTTTTTTGTTTTATTACCATTCTCTTTTCCCTCCTAGAACCATATTACATCTCTTTATAATTTTTCACAATTATACATTTATGTTATTGCAATTCTCATAAATAGTCCTATCTCTACATCTGTAAACTTATAATGTAACTAATGTTCAAGTCTAATTTTAAGTATCATCTTCCTGGATGGACTGCTTCAAACCTTTTCCCAGGTTTATGTAACATGATTTACCATTGCTTTGTCATTTTATACTCTGTATTATCCATTATTTTATATTATACTACTTTTCTGTCATATTTCTTCAAAGAGAAGTGATTTTAAGCCATTTTATTTAGTTCAATAACTGATTGAAACATATATGCATTTGTTTACTAACTCATTTGTGAACAGTAAAAACTTGGATATTTTTTGCATGAGGATTTCTTATTAGAGCTTAGCCAGCTCAAAGAAAACTATAAACAACTCCAGGGAAGTTACAAAGAACTCACTGAGAGCTACAACAGCATCAAAAAGGACATAGAAACTATCAATAAGTTCCAGGAGGAAATGAAGAATACAATTTCTGAATTGAAGAATACAGTAGAAGGAATCAACAGTAGGCTAGAGGAAGCAGAGGACCAGATCAGCGAGTTGGAGGATAATGTAGACAAATATTCCAAGACAGTACAAGAGAATAAAAAAAAAGGCTGAACAAGATTGAAGAGGGTATAAGAGAGCTGCAGGACAACATGAAACGTAACAATATCTGTATCATAGGGATGCCACAAGGAGAAGAGAAACAAGAAATGGAAAACCTGTTCAAAAAAGTAATGATAGAAAATTTCCCTAACATGATGAGTGAAAACATTAATCAAGTTCAGGAAGCATAGAGGATCCCAATGAAGATCAACCCAAACAGACCAACACCAAGGCACATTATTATTAAAATGGCTAATTTCAAAGACAAAGAGAGAATCCTAAAAGCATCAAGAGAGAAACAACATATAACATATAAGGGGGCTCCAATAAGGCTATCAAATGATTATTCAACAGAAACAATTCAAGCCAGAAGGCAACGGCAAAAAGTATAAACAAAGGCCTGCAATCAAGAATACTCTACCCAGCAAGGCTCATTCAAGATAGAAGGAGAAATAAGGAGCTTCCCAGACAAAAAAAAAAAAAAAAAAAAAAAAAAAAAAAAAAAAACAAAA
>PVIW01008657.1:46984-59016 GCA_004026585.1 Noctilio leporinus | reverse complement strand
AAGGGTTTAGAAAGGCTGGGGAAGGGAGGAATACTTAGATTGAGGACTGGGAATGCATTATAGCCACAGAGTGAATAGACTTTAATTCGAGAGTAGGGGAGGGTCTTGGATATTTAGGTGGATTGAGGTATGGGGGGGATTAAGAATATGTGAGGAGTAACTTTTGCAAAGGATATGTTGAGGCTTAATAGTTCATATTACTCTTGGTATAGTTCAGGTGCTTGAGTTTGGCAGCAATCCCTTTCCTGATGCTGCCTCTTTTTCTTGGTCAGGACTTTACAGTCTATAGTCTATATTCTAGCCGGTCTTGGCGCGTGGCAGGGCCTCTGATTGTCACAGTAGGGCTGATTCTGTGTGTCTGCCCCCAGGTATGCTGAGCCTTCCACAGCCTGGCTGGGTTTTAGGGCTGCTGATGTTCTGGAGCCTGGCGGAGTTTCCTGCTCAGGACAGCCCCCAGCACTTCTGTAGGTCAGCCCGCAACTTTGCAGGTCCCTGTGACGACTGGCCCCACCCCTGCAGTTCTGGGAGGAGGCCGGGCCTGTCAGTCAACACTGTGCAGGGTCCGCCTACACTGTCCCGCCCTTCCGGGGCGAGCACCCCGCCTCCAAGCCAATCAGCTCTCTGCTGAGTCCTTTACGCGGCCTCTGCAATTAGTCCCTCTCAGGCGTAGGCGGTGCGGCCTTTGTCTCCGGCAATGGCGGGTCGCTTGCCACAAGTTCCTGGCTTGCCGGCTCTCCGGTTCGCCGTTTGGATTTTCCCCCGGAGCCTGGGGGCCTGTGTGGTTGTGCCGGGCTGGGCCTCCCCCCTCGCAGGGGCTTGTAGCTGCTGTTTCCCCAGCGGCCCAGCAGCTCCGTTTTTCGGCCCTCTTGCCACCCCGGCTGGTGCACTTCCCGCTCCCCCGCTCCGGCTTCCCGCAGGACTCTTCTCCTCCGCCTCTAGCCCCGTGAGCTGTGAAACCTCCTCTCCCTGTTGCCGGAGTGAGTTTCTCACAGTCCCTCCCCTGCAAGAGTTCAATTCCACGTTCCCTACAGCGTTTGCCCTCGCCGCCCGCACTTCACTGCTGAGACTTCCAGTCGCTAGGGAGCCTGAAACCGGCCCCAGTCAAATACGCCCCTCTGGGCAGAGCCGCCCCTGCCCAGAGCCGACCTCGGCCCTCCGGCCGGTCGGTCGGAAACACCTCACCTACTGTCCTGCTGGCCTCCTCTGCCTCTGGGCTGTGCTCCCCTGTGTCCAGATGCTGCCTGTTCCAATCCCCAGGGTCCTGAAGACGTCTCACGCTCCTTATCCTGTCCTCTAGCTGCTCTGGTACTTGAGAACACCATCAGCACTGCTCTCTACTCTGTCGCCATCTTCCCTCCAATCTATTTTTCATCATTTTTAAATTTAATTTTATTGTTGTATTACATTCATATAATTTTCCCTCCCCTCTCTCCCTTTTACCACTCACCCATTCCTCCCTAAAGTCAGTCACACTTGTGAATGTCCATGTGTGACTAACAACAAGCAAAAGATAATCAAATATATAAATACAGTGAATAGGCCTTCAGTGGTCAGAGGGAAGGGAGTTGAGGGGAGGAAGAGACAGAGAAGCGGGACCAGTTTGGACAACAACCTAGTATGAGGGAACCATGGACATTAACAACAGGTGGGATTGACCTTGGGGGGGGGGTGAGTGGGTGGGGAGGGGGAAAAGGGGAGCAAAAAGGGGATGGATGTAATACAACAAAAATAAAATTAAATTTTAAAAAATAGCACTGCTATGAACATAGGGGTACATATGTTTTTATGAAGTGGTGTTTCAGGGTTCTTTGGGTATAGTCCTAGTAGTGGAATTGCTGGCTCAAAAGGCAGTTCCATTTTTAGTTTTCTAAGGGAACTCCATATTGTTTTCCATAGTGGCTGCACCAGCCTGTATTACCATCAACAGTGCATCAGGATTCTCTTTACCCCACATCCTCATCAACACTTATTGTTTGTTGATTTGTTGATGATTGCCATTCTGACAGGTGTGAGGTGGTATCTAACTGTGGTTTTCATTTGCATCTCTCTGATGGCTAGTGATGTTGAGCATTCTTTCATATGCCTTTCAGCCCTTTGTATGTCCTCATCGAAGAGTTATCTGCCCTGGTCCTTTGCCCATTTTTTAAATTGGGCTGTCTGTCTCCCTAGTGTTGAGTTACATAAGTTCTTCATATATTTTGGAGATCAGACCCTTGTCTGAGGTATCATTGGCAATTATGTTTTCCCATACAGTTGGTTCCCTTTGAATTTTGCTGATATTTTCTTTAGCTGAACAGAAACTTTTCAATTTGATATAGTCCCATTTGTTGATTTGTTCTTTTATTTCCTTTGCCCTTGGTGAAGTATCAGGAAACATATTTCGGTGTAGGATATCCAAAAGTTTACTGCCTATATTTTTCTCCAGGACCTTTATGGTGGCACTGCTTATGTTTAAATCCTTTCTCCATCTTGAGTTTCTTCTGGTGTATGGTGTAAGTTGGTGGTCTAGGTTTATGTTTTTGCATGTTGCTGTCCAGTTCTCCCAACACCATTTGTTGAAGAGACTGTTTTTACTCCATTTTATGTTCCTTCCCCCTCTGTCAAATATTAGTTGACCATAGAGTCCTGCGTTTATTTCTGGGCTCTCTATTCTATTCTATTGATCTATATGTCTATTCTCATGCCAGTACCAGATAGTTTTGATGGCAGTAGCCTTGAAGTTTGATGTCCGGTATTGTGATTCCTCCTACTTTGTTCTTCTTTCTCAAGATTGCTGTTGCTATTCCTGGGCATTTTTGGGTCCATGTAAATTTTTGAAGTATTTTTTCTATTTCTGTTAAGTCTGTCATTGGTTTTTGAATTGGGATTGCATTGAATCTATAGATTGCTTTGGGTAGTATGGACATTTAAATGATGTTCATTCTTCCCACCCATGAACATGGTATATGCTTGCATTTATTTGTATCTTCCTTGATTTCTTTCTTCATTGTTCTATAGTTTTCTGTGTACAGGTTTTTTACCTCCTTGGTTAAGTTTATTCCTAGGTACTTTATTTTTCTTGTTGCTATGGTAAATGGGATTTGTTTTTCGCTTCTATTTCTGTTGTTTCATTATTAGTATACAAAAATGCTTTTGATTTCTGGATATTGACTTTATGTCCAGCTATTTTGCTACATTTGCTTATTAGGTCAAGTAAGTTTTTGGTGGAGCCTATTGGGTTTTGAATGTACACTATCATATCATCTGCAAATAATGACAGTTTGACTTCCTCCTTTCCAATTTGGATATCTTTGATTCCTTTTTCTTCTCTGATGGCTATGGCTAGAACTTCCAAGACAATGTTGCATAAAAGTGGTAAAAGTGGACAGCCTTGTCTCATTCCTGATCTTAGGGAGAAAGCTTTTAGTTTTTGTCCATTAAGTATGATGTTGGCTTCAGGTATCTCATATATGGCCTTTATGATGTTGAGGTATGCTCCCTCTATTCCCATTTTGCTGAGGGTTTTTATCATAAATGGTTGCTGTACTTTATGAAATGCTGTTTCAGCATCTATTGATATGATCATGTTTTTGTCTTTCAATTTGTTGATGTGGTGTATTACATTGATTGATTTACGAATGTTGTACCATCCTTGTATCCCTGGGATGAAACCCACTTAATCATGGTGTATGATATTTGTAATATACTGCTAAATCTAGTTGGCCAATATTTTGTTGAGAATCTTAGTATCTATGTTCATCAGAGATATTGGCCTATAGTTTTCTTTCTTAGTTGTGTCTTGACCTAGTTTTGGGGTTAGAATAATATTGTCCTCATAGAAAGAGTTTGGGACTGTTCCTTCTTCCTGTATTTTTTGGCATAGGCTGAGAAAGATATGAGTTAGTTCTTCTTTAAACTTTTGGTAAAATTCATCTTTGTATCCATCCGTTCAGGGGCTCTTGTGCTTTGGGAGATTTTGGATTACTTCTTTAATTTCACTAGTGATTATGGGCATATTCATGCTTTCTGCTTCTTTTGGATTCAGTTTTGGTAGATTACGCATTCCCAGAAATGTGCTCATTTCACCCAGGTTGTCATATTTCTTGACATATAGTTGTTTTTAGTAATTTCTTACAGTCTTTTTTATTTCTGAAATATCAGTTGTAATTTCTTCTTTGTATTTCTGACTGTTTATTTGGGTCCTCTCTCTCTTTTTCTTGATGAGTCTGGATAAAGGCTTGTCAATTTTATTTATTTTTTCAAGGAACCAGCTCCTGGACTTGATGATTCTTCTAATCGTAATTTGAATCTCTTAAGTTCTTTAGTTCTGCTCTGATCTTGATGATTTCCTTCCTTCAACTTGCTCTGGGCTTTGTTTGTTGTTGATCCTGTAGCTTGCAGGTTTATGGTTAGGTTGTTTTTACAAACTTCTTGTGACCTTTTTAGGAAGGCCTGTATTGCTATAAATTTCCCTCTGAGGATTGCCTTTGCTGTGTCCCATAGGTTTTGGGCTGTTGTGTGTTCATTCTTATTTGTTTCCAGAAACATTTTTATTTCATCTTTGATCTCATTGTTAATCCATTATTTAGTTAAAAACATGTTATTCAGTCTCCAGGAGTTAGGGTATTTTTGAATTTTTCCTTGAGATTGGTTTCTAGTTTCAAGCCATTGTGATCTGAGAAAATGCTTGGTATGATTTCAATTTTCCTGTATTTGTGGAGGCTTGTCTTGTGACCTATCATGTGGTCTATCTTAAAGAATGATCCATGTGCATTTGGAAAGAATGTGTATTTTGCTTCTTTGCGGTAAAGACTCTGTATATATCAGTTAGGTCCATTTTCTCTAGAGTGTTGTTCAATGCCACAACATCTTTGGGGATTTATTGTTTGGAAGATCTGTCCATTGTTGATAGTGGGGTATTAAAATCACCTACTGTTAGTGTGTTGCTGTCTATATCCTTCTTGATGTCCTTCAAGATTTTCCTTATATATTTCGGGGCTCATACATTGGGTGCGTATATGTTTTCCACAGTTATTTCTTCTTGATGGATCCCTCCCTTAAGTATTATATAATGTCCTTCTTTGTCCCTTTTTATGGCCTTCATTGTAAAATACGTTTTTTTTTTGTTTTTTTTTTTCTGGTCTGAAATAACTATTGCTACTCCAGCCTTTTTTTTTTTTCATGTCCATTTGCTTGATACATATTTTTCCATCTCTTCACTCTCAATCTATGTCGATCTTTTGTTCTGAGGTGGGTCTCTTGAAGACAGCATATATGTGGTTCATGTTTTCTTTTCCATTTGGCTATCTTGTATCTTTTGATTGGTGTATTTAATCCATCTATATATAAGGTTGTTATTGATTGATACTTATTCATTGCCATTTTCTCACTTTGTACCTGTATTCCTCGTTGGCTTTCTCTGTTTTTTCTTCTTCTTTTTTTTTTTTTTAAAAGCAGACCCTGTAGCATTTTTTGCAATGCTTGTTTGGTAGAGATTTATTCTTTTGTTATTCTTTGGTCTGGTAAACTCCTTATTTCTCCTTCCATTTTGAAGGAGAGCCCTGCTGGGTAGGGTATTCTTGGTTGCAGGCCTTTGTTTCTCATTACTTGAAGTAGTTTTTGCCATTTCCTTCTAGCTTGAATTGTTTCTGTTGAATAACCATTTGATAGCCTTATTGGAGCCCCCTTATATGTTATTTGTCATTTCTCTCTTGATATTTTAGGATTCTCTCTTTCTCTTTGAAATTTGCTCTTTTAATTATAATGTTCCTTGGAGTGGGTCTGTTTGGAGTGACTTTCATTGGGACTCTATGCTTCTTGAACTTGAGTAATGTTTTCACTCATCATGTTAGGTAAATTTTCTATCATTACTTTTTTGAACAGGTTTTTCATTCCTTGTTTCTCCTCTCCTTCTGGTATCTCTATGATACGGACATTATTATGTTTCATGTATTCCTGCAGCTCTCTTAAAACCTGTTCATTCTTGTTCAGCCTTTTTTCATTCTCTGGTACTGTCTTGTAATATTTTTCTATGTTGTCCTCCAGCTTGCTGATCCAATCCTCTGCTTCCTCTAGCCTACTGTTGATTCCTTCTACTATATTCTTCAATTCAGAAATTGCATTCTTCATTTCCTCCTGGCTCTTACTGATAGTTTCTAAGTCCTTTTTGATGCTGGTGTAGCTCTCAGTAAGTTCCTTGTAACTTCCCTGGAGTTGTTTATAGTTTTCTTTGAGCTGGTTGAGCTCAATGAGCTTCTCTATCATCATTCTTTTGAATATCATATCTGATATGTCATATGCCTCTGTTTCATTTGGTGATGTTTCTGGGGATTTCTCCTTCCCTTTTGGTGATGGTCTGATTCTTTTTTTCCCCATTTTGGGTGTCTGTTGTTGCTTGTTTTTGTTTTTGCTTTGTTATTTTTGTTGTTTTGTTTTTTTCTTAGATTAATCTGCTTTGTTTCCTTGCCTTTGTTGAGCACCCTTCTGTGTTAGAAGATTTGTGGTGTTCACTGTTGCAGTCTCCTAGATTTTCTGCACTTGTTGCTCTTGGGGTGGACTTTATGTCGTTATCTTGCACTGTCTGGTTGTATTCTGGATTGGTTGTGTATGTTACTCCTTTCCTTCCAGTTGGCTAGTTGCGAAACACTTCTTCTATCCTTTCTCATACACTGTTTTTGAGCTGGTCCTAAAACAGAACTACCAGTCCAGGCAAAATAGCCATACCTTCAGAGATATCTTTCTCTTTTACTTCCCCTTTTGACTGTTTATGAATGTAACTATATACCTGTACCCTGCAAGGTAACCCCTGCTCTTAATCACACTGTCAGCTGCAACTGAGCCTGTCTTAATAGGGATGTAGATATATTCAGACTGTTGAATGAGGGGAGAAAATGAGTAAGTTGACTAAGGTATAGATAGTGTTGAAGGGTGCTGAGGAGTAGCAAAGATAGCAGGGATATGAGAGAGAAAACCAACTCATCTATTCAATAGAAATGAGGAGAGTGAGAATCAGAAAGTTTCAAGTACAAGTAAACAGTGTAAGCCTATATATATAGTTGCTGCATCTTCCTCCCTGTTCACCCTTAATGATCCCTGATTGGTTCAGGTGCAGCCAGGACCTGTGGGCTTTTAGCAGAGAAAAAAATAATAGTAATAAAGAAAGTGTTTAGGTAGGCTATTCACCCTTAATGATCCCTGATTGGTCCAGGCGAAGCCAGGACCTATGGGCTTTTAGCAGAGAAAAGAAAGAAGGAAAGAAAGAAAGGGTTTAGGTGGCTGGGGAGGGGAGGAATACTTAAGTTGAGGACTGGGAATGTGTTGTAGCTGGATAATGAGTAGACTTTAAATCAAGAATAGGGGGAGGGTCTTGGGTTTTAGGTGGATTGAGATAGGGAAGAAGTAAAAATATTTGAGTTGGTATACAATATGTTATAAACATTATTTACTTAAAATGCACTAATTGTGAGGCTTGGAAGTAACTTTTGAAAAGGATATGTTAGGGATTAATAGTTCATGTAGCTCTTGGTGTAACTCAGGTGCTTGAGATTAGCAGTGATCCATTTCCTGAGTCTGTCTCTTTTTCTTGATCAGATCTCTGCAGTCTACAGTCTAGCTGTGTGGTCTTGGAGTAGCAAGGCCTATTGTTGTCACAGTCAGGGCTGATTCTGAGTGTCAGCCCCCAGGTAGGCTGGGCCTCCAGTAGCCTAGCTGGGTTTCAGTGCTGCTGGTGTTTTGGGCCCCTCTCTTCTCTCTTTCTGTTGAAAGTCCAGCAGGGTGCTCCTGTGATGCCTATAGCTGCCCCTCCCCCTCCAGCTACTGGAGGAGGTTCCTGCCTGCAATGACACTTGGCTCCACTGCAGGGTGGGCTGCAACCTCCCTAGCTTCTGTGATGACTGGTGCTGCCTCCGCAGCTCCTGGAGGAGGTAGCCCCAGTCCTCCAACATTACCCAGCTCCCCCGGGGTGAAGGTCAACCCTCCAAGCAGTCTAGCTCTTTAAGGACTCATTTACTGATGCCTCTGTGATACTTGTCTGGCACCCCGGAGCGTCCGCAGCACAACCTTTGTTGCCTACAATGGGTGCACCAGTTGCACCAGTTTCAAGTTCCTGGCTCATAATTTGGAGTTTCACTTGGAGCCTGGAGGCCCAGTGAGTGTGGGTTTGGGTGTGCAGAGCTGAGCAGGGGCTTTAAGCTGCTCTTTCCCTGGTGGCCCAGTGGCATCGTTATCAGCCCTCTCACCACTCAGGCCAGTGCACTTCCCTGCTTCCCCCATCCTGCTCCCTGCAGGTCTCTTCTCAGCCTCTGGCCCAGGTAGGTGCATCCTCTCTCTCAGTCTCAGGAGTGAGGCTCTCACACAGTCCCTCCCCTCCCCGCAGGAGTTCAATTCCTCATTTCATCCAGCATTTGCCCTCACTGCCCACACTTCACTGCTCAGATTTCTAGTCTCCAGGGAGCCTGGAGCTGTCTTCAGTTAAAGATGCCTTTCTGGGTAGAACCGCCACTGCCCAGAGCTGACCTCGGCTTGCCGGCGCATTTGGAACTGCCTCACCTACTCTCCTGTAGGTCTCTGCTGCCTCTGGGCTGTGCTCTCCTGAGTCTAGATGCTTACTGCTCCAATTCTTAGGGACCTGCAGACATCTTGTGCTCCCTATCCTATCCTCCAGCTACTCTGGTACTCAAGAACACCATCAGCACTGCTTTCTACTCTGTCGCCATCTTTTTCTCTAAGTCTTTTTTAATGCTGGTGTAGCTATCAGTAAATTTCTTGTAGCTTCCTTGGAGTTCTTTGTAGTTCCTCTGAAGTTGTTTATAGTTTTCTTTGAGCTGGCTGAGCTCATTGAGCTTCTCTGTCACCATTATTTTGAAATCCATATCTGATATATATATATATATATATATATATATATATATATATATATATTTGCCTCTGTTTCATATAGTGATCTTTCTGGGAATTCTTCCTTTCCTTTCAGTGATGGACTGATTCTTGATTCTCCCCCACAACCCCACACCCCAATTTTGGGTGTCTGTTGTTGCTTGTTTTTGTCTTGTATTCATCTGCTTTGCTTCCCTGCATTTGTGAACCCTTTCGTGTTAGGAGATTTGTGGAGTTCAGTGTTGCAGTCTCCTAGGTTTCCTCCACTTGTTGCTCTTGTGGTGGCCTTTATGTCATTAACTTGGGCTGTCTGGTTGTATTTTCAATTTGTTGTATGTGTTGCTCCTTTTCCCCCAGTTGGTTGATTGAGAAACTCTCCTCTTATCCTGTCTCATAGACTGTTTTTGAGGTGGTTCTTTTCCCCTCTAGGTCTCTGCAGGGTCTGCGTTGTGCACCCCTGAGTCCAGATGCACTAGACAGGAGTCACTGGGCTAGACAGCAAGGTTCAATTATAATCCAGTGAATCTGTGATAACTACCAGGCTTAGGTGGTGCTGGGCTGGACTAAAGATTCTATTATAATCCAATGAATCTGTGTTCAGTTGCCAGGCTAATGGCCCCTGAGCTAGACTGAAAGATTTAATTGTAATCCAATGAGTTTGTGATCAGATGCCAGGCCCAGGTGCTGCTGGGTGAGAGATACCTCTTCAGATGCCATCTATTGTATCTATGTTCAGACACAGCAGGGTAGGAGAGTTTTTTTAGATGTAAGTCTGATATTTCATTCTTTGTTCCCAGCTTTGAGTGTGTCTGTGCTCATTGATTTCCAAGAAAAGACAGCCCCATGAGGCAGGGCCAGGTACCCCTGCCACTGCTCACAGAATGCCCAAAGAGGTCAGATTCTGAAATCCCTCAACTGAAAACAGCCATAACATGGAGCAACCTCACAGGAGGCCAGTTGGGCTTGGAAGACTTAAACTATTTCCACACTCCTCACATAGAGCCAAGTGGTCTATGGAACATATACTCATCCTTGCTTTGCCTCATTCAACTTTATGTATATCTGCCTCCAAACTCTTCATCTTCAGAGATACTCAGAAATGTTCTTTGTGTCATGCTTCTATGTTCATGACAAGTTAGTTCAAGAGGGACCCTTAGTAACAGTATATAACAGATCCTAGGCAGGGGGAGTGCATGCTCTTCACTGCCTTCTGAAGGCTGCCATATTTTGTCAGGATTTTCTCCTTTAGGTCTGACACCAACCCCTGTTTTTGTATTTTAAGTTATGTATCCCTAAATCTATAGTAACTGAGTCAGCATTATTCTTTTTTTTACTGAGTCTCTGTATACTTGCAATTACTGGATCACTATTTCATCCTTTCTTGAGGCTAAATATCCTAATTCTATTCTAATTCAACCTTTCTTTCAAAATCTATTTTCCAATCTTCTTAATCTATTTCACTGCATACACTTGGATGACATCCCAGTTCTCCACACTCCCTAATGAGGTCCCGAGGTTATGCAGTAATGGGGTGTGGTTCTGGATCCATGTTCAGTATTTTATTAATAATGGGGGCCCTGTGACATGGGTCTTGGTGATCTCCACCCAGGTACCCCATGATCCCTTTATCTGACTTGTGCCCCCACCCAACGGCATGCTGTTCTCCTAATATTAGCAATCATGCCTTATTCAGAGCACATGAAATTACCCTTCAAGCCAGAGAGCTGGGAGTGCTTATGAGTTTATTGTCCCTGCTGTCCAGTAATCAGTGATGGACAGGTACACATGTGAAAGTTCAGCTTCTTTGCTCCAAGGCAAGAGAAACTCAGGCAGGTGTTGCTTAACCTCCAGAGACTTCTGTAGTGTCAGTCTGTAGCTCCCTTCTACAGGAATTTTCTGACATCTTGCCTCCTCTCCCCATCCTTTTTTTCCTGCATCTTGAATGCCTCTCCTGAGAGTTCTTCTATAACCAGTTACTTTCCTAGGGATCTTCATCTTGGGGGTCTGATTATAGGAGAACAACCTGCAAAAGACACTTGGATTTCAAGTCCTCTTCAAAACCCAAGAGGTTTTTTGGATAACATCATCTGTGTGACCTCAAGCACAACACTCACCTGAACCCATGTTTGAATTTCTCCCTTAAACTAGAGTTTTTGCCAGTTATAATTTCATGAGACTCTACACTTAAGATTCATAAAAGAAGGCTGCTTTTAGGAGGCATCTGGATGTCCCATGTAGGAGGTAGATCTCTGGGTCAACAGGCTTCTCTGCCACTTATTAACTCTGTGTACATGTGAGAGAAAGCAAGATCAACCCTGAGTAAGCTACTTAGTCTCTCTTGGTCTCAAGTCTAATGTGAACTGGGGGCAATGATAGCATCTTTTCTTCATGTTGAGGGGGTTCAGTGGCATCATCATTCAATGTGCCTGACTTGAAGTCTCTTGCTAGTGTTCAGTGTACAGTAAGCACTTATCCTTTATACTTTTTCCCTGAAGTCACAGCCCTGGATATCTTGGACTCTTTCTAGAATCCTCTCCCATGTCATTTATCTAAGAGGCTCTCTTCTATTGCCTGGAACTGAGAGGAGACAAAGAGACACACATCAAGAGGACATTGCCCTTGACATTCTGCAAAGGGACACCAGGAGTTGGGAGATACAGAGCCTGTTCCTAAAGCAGAGGAGGCAGACACCCTGAGCTAAGCTCAAGTATCTGTCATCTGCCTTTGCAAAGGGTCAAGGATGGCTTTCGATCCATGGAGGATGAGAAACATTTATTTCCGAAATCAATTATAAAAAACAAAGTGAACTAATTTACTCTTCCCTTTGGTTTGCATAGCAAGCAGCATTTTATAATTAGAGTATTTTGCCAAGGAGGGAATGTCAGAAATTTATGGCATCAGTGTCTAATCATTGGATGCTAGCATACAAGAGGAAAAGGACAAAACACTTAATAAAATTATAAGCCACTTAGAAAATATTCAGAAATATGTTTACTGATACTTCACCAAGGGCAAAGGAAATAAAAGAACAAATCAACAAATGGGACTATATCAAATTGAAAAGTTTCTGTTCAGCTAAAGAAAATATCAGCAAAATTCAAAGGGAACCAACTGTATGGGAAAACATAATTGCCAATGATACCTCAGACAAGGGTCTGATCTCCAAAATATATAAAGAA